>CAIGRS010067230.1:0-13918 GCA_903798395.1 Fraxinus floribunda | reverse complement strand
AAATCAACACCTTTAGCGACCACAAAAGTTAAGGCTCAATTTACATCAACACACGCACCACGAGGTTACTCTGACACCAAAACTCAATAAATCCACTAAATGATTTATCCCACAAAGAGAATGATGAGGGGGCACTCACAAAGAGAATAGAAGAAAGTGTTGGTTACTACACTACACTCACAAAGGAGGCTCATAAAGAGGAGGAAGATAACTCACATATGGTTGTCCCATATAATTTCACAAGCTACACGAGCTCACAAAGATAAAGGAGAAAGCGATCGTCCCCATTTATTCCCACTACCACTCTCTCTCGCTCACGCTACTCACAGAGCAAACAGAGTGTGTCATAGATCTCAACTCACTATGCAGGTAAACTATTACACAGTGTAATAAGATCGCTCTCAATTTTTGCAAATGCACATATCAAACATATTGAAATGTAAAATATAACAATGCAATAGAATTAAGCAATCATTTTTTCCCCTAATTTTTCCAATTTTTAAACGGGTTTAACAATTATAAATTTTTCAACATTTTTAACTTTTAGACAATTGGATTGAAAGGCACAAAAAAGTTACTTACCATTTATTGACTCAGTTATTTATAGAAGACATCTCCAAACATTTTGTTAAAAACTTTCAATGTAGGACAAGAATCAATTTGATTTGGTTGTAGTACATTGTACCTTTGATTTGACTATAGTGTATTGTAATTTGGTTTGGCCTGTAGTATAATGTACTATTATGTAAATTGTTATTTATATTTTATTAAATTAATCGTTTTCCTATCTTCTAATAACTAATAAAAATTCAAAACTCTCCAAATATCCCCATTAACACATGTATACTATATATTGTTTACCGAATATATTTATTTTGTTAAATTCTTAAAGCTGCATTTGGTACTGTAATTAGTATGTATTATTAAATAATTTTTAGATTGATTGAAAATTTAAATTATTTTGTTGTGTGTTATTCAAGAGGAGAGTGTTGTAAATTGTAAGTTTATTAGTGAATGACAATTACATTCATGCAGCCCTAGAAATTATTACAATTGTACCTCTACTCATTCCTTATAAATATAGGGCTTTAATTTTCATTATAATATACACAAATCTATTAACTATTATTATCTCTTCTCTTTTTCTCTTCTTCACAACAAAAACTCTTTTATTACAAATACAAATTTTACCTTGCTGAGCATCTCTAAGAGACTCTCTATTTTTAAATAACATATTTTATCATTTGGAGAGTATCTATAAATTTAAAGAGTTAAAATTTTGAAATACTCCAATAACCTCTTTATATTTAACACTTAATTTTACATCTCCCAAAAAATATTTATTATTTTTCTTTATCTTTTATTTTAACTAGCTTTTCTTTAGATTATTTTATTATTTTCTTACATTAAAAATTGAAACACTTTGAATGCATTTAATTATGAACAAAACTCACTCTCTAAATTAAAATGTTAATTTAAAGAGCCTATTGGAGCATGATTTTCAATGTTGACTCTTTAAAATAGAAAATATATCATGTTTAAAGAGTTTCTTGGAGATGCTCTAACTTTGTAAATTTTGTATGTTAGAGTGAGGGATATTTATTTATTTAAGTTTTATTAAATGTGTGGGCCAAATTCATCAGTTATGGTAATGCTTCCTCATGCTTGTTTAAATTCAAAATATCGAACACCTTCCAATGTCTTGCAACCTTCTAGTTGAAGTTGTCATAGGTACTGTTCGTACAAAACTCATAAGCGTACGAGATCGTTGACAAGTAATAGAATTGATGATTTAAGAGTTTTCGTCCAAAAGAGAATAAATTCAATTCAAATTTATTAGTTATGTACGAAATTCAAATTTTGTAAAAAATAAAAATAGAGATTTTGATTTGATTTTATGCTAAATTATTTAAGAAAGCGGTAAAAAGTGTTTTGTATCAAGTTATGGATGATTGTATTGGGTTTGAATCTGTCTATTGCTAACTATTTCAATATTTGATTTGTAATTTAGTTATAACTATGATATATAATTTTCTTTTTCAAGACAAATTAAGTCTATCCTAACCACGACTCGATTCTACTCTTAGCCTGAATTCGAATGATTAGAATGCATTAAAATTTAGATTATCTATATGATTGCATATGTGATAAATGTTATTTTTAACCTCTATTGCACATATGTTAATTTTGTCACGTTCCAAACTTATTGTGAGTCTCCCAATACTACAACAAACAACTAATTATCTAATTAGTGGACAATCAATTAAATAATGTAATGGGTATGCAAAATTAATTAAGAAACTAATAAATAAATTAAATTACTAGTCTTGAATTAAAATAAATAAACAATAAGGTTCATCCTCATTCAATACAAAAACAAATCTAACCTAGCATATTAATATATAAATTACAAAAACAATAATAGAAAAATATCGCCCAGATCATAAAATAAATCAAAAGATGTTGATCTTCAAGCCCAATATTGAATTCTTCAAAATCTTGATGTAATTGACCTTGAATCCTTGTTATGGCTTGATCTCCTCTCTCAAAATATAGCAAATAGCCTCTTGTTTTTGATTAATTTGATGAAACTATTGTGAATGAAGAAGCAAGAGACGGTTTTTCAATGTTTATCCCTCGTTTTCAATTTATAAGAGCCAGAAAATAGGTGAAAATCACGTCCAATTTGGTTTCCAAAAGAGTTTTAATCGCGAAAGAAAACTAAAGACTTGTCTGCAGAAATGGCCCGCGCACGCCATAGAACCAAATGGCTCTCGGGTTGGGGAAAATAGGGTGCCCTGGGCGCACGTTCATCTCTAAGCAGTTTTCAATATTTTGACCATAATTTTCTCTATAATTATCCAATTGAGTTGATTCAAAATGTGTTGAAAAGATAGTTCAAAGGGATACAATTCTTCTTTAAATACAAATTTTCTAATTCGAATGTTAGATATCCTAAAAATGGGTTTCAATTTGAGACTGAAAATCCATAGCATAACTTCTTCGACTGAAAATTGATTTGTGAAAATACTTCTACTATATTTCACTTATTTGACCTCCAATTACATCCAATTGATCCTATATGATCTTTCATCGTTTTGTGCTCCGAATCAACTATTGAATGTTTACACTTTGATCCCCGAATTTTGAATTTCCTTCGTTTTCGTACGTTTTTCATTCATTTCTTCCAAATCCTCTAATTTGGATTGAATTCAACTTAACAAATATACTTAATACAAAATTAAGTTATAACTCATCCAAATCACTAAAGCAGTCTTTAAACTGCAAACTTTTCTAGGGGCACTTTATGACCGTTTGATTATCAAGATTTTCCCCGAAAAATGTTTTCCTCTATCTCCACCCACGCGCCTATTTTCTTGGAAATGTGGGCAAATGTTTTCTTATTGTTTTTGTGGGTTTTGATTTTGATTTTGATTTTTTTTTTTTTTTTTGGCAATGGAAACAAATTCTAGACACAATGGTAAAAAAATTTATCACAAAAATAAAGTCAAACGAACACTAAGCTTGCAACATTTTCCAGTGGAAAATTATACAAATAAAAAACAATTAATTACAATTTTCAGTAAATTAATTTCTAGACAATTCGATTCCCCGGAATTCATTTTCTTTCCACCTATTTTCCACAATTGCAATCAAACGGACCCTAAAAAATACTCTAATTTAATGGCCTAGATAATACACTTATCAGGTACAGAATCTCTTCAATAAAAATTGACACCACTGATTCGAAAACAACTAAGTGACAAGGTACTCAAGTCCTTATTCAGTACTGCTTACCAAACATGTCTTGAATGCCTTGTTGAGAATAGGCTTGTGTAATGAACAAACAAATTTACTCACATTAACATATACCACTTTTTTCTTCACAACTTTGTGCTTGAAGGAAGCTCTACAAAGTCGTAGCCCATTTGTGCTACTCCCTTACAGTATCACACTGTTGAATATATATTAAGTCTCTGTTTGGTACACATTAAAATTTTCGTTCTCATTCTTCTACTCATTTTTAACTACACATTCTTCAATAAAATAATATTTTTTATTACATCAATAATTTTTCCTTCTTTTTCAATCACACATTCTCCATCAGTCTACTATTCTAAAATACATTCTTCCAAAATAATGTGGCTCAAATGTTTCACAGGTGTTTCTTGTTTTCATTTTTTACTTTAAAAAATGCATAATTGTTACAGCACAGAATATTATTATATACACAGTAAATCCAGAACAAAAGTTTCATGTACCAAACTGATCAGGAATCGAGATAGAGATAAAAAAATCAAGTCCACATAACCTCTTCAAGAAGTTCGTCGAAAATCATGTCCTCCAAATCAAGTGATACAGACTCAGATTCTAACTGGAGGTTCATCCAGCTGTAATCGTTTGCCAAATCATAAGCGACTATAGAATCCAGTGACTGGTTTTCCTCAGGCATAAAATTAAGCAATGCGCCAATGCTTGTGCTCACCTGCTCAATAAAGCGGTATCCAACTGGCATTGGACGAATATGACAACTAGAGGACAATGCCTTCGGATAATAGAGAGATGATTTATCATATATCTGAAGTAAAACCTCATTAACCAGATCAAATAGCAGTCGATGATGCCAACAGCCGTAGAAGTCCGGCCAACCGGTTAATTGAGATTGTTTGTGGTTCCAGTAAGCCTCGACTTCCTCAAAGAGTTCAGGGCTCAGTGGCTCATCAGATGAATGCCATGTTATGTCAAAGGCATTTTCAGCGATGCCTGATTTCTCAAGAATGTGTCTCACATAATACAAGTCAGAACCGGTCTCTTTCTGAGATTCACCGTGTCCATATTTGTTATTCGTGTCCTCATATCCACTTTTCTCAAGATTCAGCGTGCTGTCGAAAGATGAGGATGAGTCCATATAGAAACTCTGCTGATCGTGAGATTCGACTGAAGAATTCTTCTGGTAGAAATGATTTCTTTCACTATCCAAACCTAATTTATAGGAGAAAAAATTAGACTGAGAAACTGTTACTTAAAAACCAGTCCTAGAAGTTTCACAATCCATTTTACTAGAAAAACTGATTTTGCAAAATTTCTGTAGGTAAATGATCGTAGAAAGATTAGAGCACCCAGAGCAAAATTTCTGTACGTGATATTGAAACTGTACAATATGAAATGATTAAGCCAAGAGAAATACCTTCAGAAATTTCAAAATCTCCGGGGTGAGATACCATTTCTCGCAAGGATGTCTCAGAATCTGAGATGTGACGTTCTTCTGGAAGCTTTTCAGGGATGATCTCTACGAAGTTAGTCACTTGTTCCCTGTGGGAATCACTTTCGTCCACAGTTAACTCATCCATTTCCTCTGCACTACCATCCAACACAGAACTATCCTCATGCCTCACTTTCAATCTTAAGCTGGCTTCGTCTTCTATACTTTGCTTACATTTATGTTCATTTACTGATTCTTCTTGGCCCTTGGTTGTCTCATTTGCATCAAGTGGCGCATTCTCTCCAGCACCACGTGAACTACTTTCTTCTACATTCGTATTTAAGCCATCTGCAGAGAAATCATTGCCCAGAACTCCAGATTTGTGATCAGAATAATAATAATCAACCTGAGATAGAGAGCGAATCCTTCTGTAGTGTATTGGAGCATGGCCATATTCATTTATCAACTTTAAGCTCCTAGAGGGATGTAGCTTGACTTCTGCGCCATAACTACTTGCAAACAATGAAGCATATTTATCCACTGATTCATTTAGTGAAGAACTTCTGTAGTGAATTCTTGTACTTCTTCTAATGTTATATTCATCAGTACCGCTGGCAATTGTCTCATTCTGACTTTGAACAATGTCGTTCTCTAAATGAGCCAACTGAGGTGATTGACTAAAAGCTCGCAATTTGTCTCCTTCGTTGAATGGCCAAATTTCATTCTTCTTGTGCTCGAGTTTACTAGGCTTTAATTTTCTCCTTTGCAACAAATCAGCAGCAGGGAAGGATTTCGATTTGCTCAATTTTACAGTTTTATTAGAGGCTAGAAGACTATAGGATTCGGCACCGTTCATAGATTGATCATTATAAACTTCTTGCTTTTCGTTAGCCACCTTCTTTGATGTATCCAATGACTGGGTTGTACCATTGGCGGGAAGGAAAATGATAGGATGTTTCCTGTCCGTGAGTATTTTATGAAGACCGCCTTCTGCGGATTCCAGATGGTGAATCGAATAAGTTCGCTGCAATCTTGATGGGACCGAGAAACCAGCTTTATGCAGTCCATTCTCTTCTTCTTTGGAATTCCCTTCAGCACTCTGATCAATCCAATCCAATTCATTTTATTATTAGTCATCACTTCAAAATGAATCAATTGCAAACTATGTGTACTAGTACTTACAACAAAATTCCGCTCTTGGTCGTTTAAAAGCTTTTCTACTTCACCAGATTCAAAGAATTTTGTTTTCGAACGTCCATAAGCTGCAGAAACTGAGTGCAGAAATGATCAAGAACATTGAACTAAATTCTTAAAAATGTATTCCATAATATAACTCATGTCTCTTTAACAGAACAGTCGAAAGTGATATTGGGAAAAAAATCAAGAAATTCGAGGTAATGGCTTACATTTTGACTTTCTTTGTCCTTCATATTTTCCGCTATTGGAATGCCAATGATGATAGTTGAGAGCGTGGAATAATCCCGACACGCAGCCCGGCTGCTTATCTTCAAGTTCATCATCATCATGTCTAATCCAAAAGTGCTTCCCCATTCTTTAAATCCTCAGGTGACACAGAATACTGCACAAACAATATTTTGATTCAGATACGGTAATAAAAGGAACATAGGAGTTTGTTTGACCAATTAGGAATCTTTAATTTTATTGCGTTGACACTCTTTCTTTTTCCTGGAAGTTATTTTTCTTTGTGATTATGTTTTAAAGAATAAAGATGCAAATCAAGGCATTAAAGAAGATGAAAAGTGAAATTTCAATCTAAACATTAACTTCGACCAAAAAAAGCTTTAGGATCAGCTAAACGATTTTCTTTTCGCAACAAGGAAACATATAACCAGAAGATTCAATTTTGTTCACAAGTTTCATTAAAAACACAAAACCCAGTAACAAAAAAAAAAAATCAAAGCAGGGAAGCTGGATATTAATGAAACAGTGAACAAGCCATACAAAAAAAATTAAGAACTAGAGAAAATTCTAACCTTTTTGGGCGAAAACTGCGCAGGAGGGAGGGTAAATGTAGGCTGTAATGGCAGAGATAAAAAGGAAAAATTCCAATTTCATACAGGGGTCTAGGGGCTATGGCGGCTGTAGAGCTCAAGACCCATAAGTTATGATAATAAATAAATGTAAATAGCATAGATGTATTTATGGTACTACGTTTATTGAATATTCCAAGGAAGATTTTCCTGCGTTTTTAACGTATGTGAGAACAAAGAAAATGGAGAAGAATGCTATAAAAGAAGCAGTCGCCAATGTTTTCAGGAGCCCTTTACCCGTCAACTACTCTCCCTGTATGAATATCGTTTAGGACAAATAATGGGTCAAAGAAGTAATTACCAGAACAATCATCATTCTACATGTAAATCATTTTTTACATCATTGTACATTTGTGCCACGTGGTAAAACATCTTAAAAAGTTTTAAAAAAAAAAAAAATCTTGCCCACAATTTTTTTGAAAACAAATGGAATGTCAAACACAATGTAAACCATTGAATGTACACAGTACATATAACATTATTCTTATCTTAAATCGTAGAGGTTGGACTCTAAGCAACTACTGTTAGATCCTCAATTTTATAATGAGATCCTTCTTGAACATAAATTTGTACTCCTTTGTGCGGTAAAAACACATTATTATAACAATAATGCTACTCAAACATGGTAAATGACAGGGGAGAGTTGACATGGTGGGGTGACAGGATGGGATTGGGTGCTATTTTTTTTATTTTTTTTCAAACCGTTCAAACATATATTGACACGTGTTCCCTCAGTCATTGAGCTATCACTGTAGCAAGATTGTTATTGTAATAAGTTGATTTAGGAGTGTTTGGGCAAGATTTTCCTGGGGATTTTGGAGTGTAATACCACTTAGTCCCGTTAACAATGTCACACGACTTGACAACAGAAATGATGAGGATCGAATGATTGATAAGGAGATAAAAAAAATCTTGGTGTAATATTTGAAGCATTTCATTTTTATTATTTTTTTCACCCTTTTCTAGTTAGTCAAAGTCAAAGAAGACCAACAAGTCTAATCTGCTTGGAGTTAAATTCTGCGCCAAATTGGACCATATGCACAAATTTACATCTAATCTTCAACCGTAGCGTGCACATACATTAATTATTTTACAATATCTTAATTGGTCGGAATTTGAAGAAACTTTGGGATTCTAGAAAGAAAATTGTTTTTCAATTTTAACTTTCAAAGGCTAACATCACGACAAACCCTCTTGAAGTCTCCAAGACAATTTTGTCTTCAAATTGATATTAATTATTATAATTAATCCCTTCTTGATGGTCATTATTGTATTCAAATAATATTTTAAATGGTAATAGAATGTATAATTAAAAAGTGAGAAAAATTTTGAATTTACGTACAAAAAAATTTATTGAGTAAAGGTGTGGTCGAAAATGAATACGAAAATAAATTATTTTGTTTCAAAGAAAGTCAAACGGACTTAATACTATTATTAATAAAAGATATATCTTTAATTATTTTCCGTTAATTCTTTGTTTTAACATAAATTTAATATTTGTGTCATTTGATCTACTACATGAAAAAAGGGAAAAAAAAAAAAACCGGAATGATTTTACTAATTATATATTTTTCTAGCATATTCTTATGTAGTTGTTTATAAGAAGATTAGTAAAATTATACACCATTTCAGTGTTTTGCTTAGCTATAAAATGTTTATTTGATATGTATGGACTTTACTTAAAAGCAGTCTTCTAAAATGTACGCATATGATCGTAGTAGTTTCGAAACACCTTGTATATAAGGTATACGCATGATAATGCTGTCAACCTATTTCGTTGATTGCATATGCGTGCTTCAACTCAAAAAATACAGTCATTTATGTTAAAAATTGTGTCTAAATTAGTTTAGCAATATCTAATTAAGCTCAACAAACGTAAAACTAGTCCAAATCACCCAAGTCTATGAATGATATACAACAAGCTAGAGGGTTTTGATGTTTATAAAAATCAAAACAATTTTTCCTGAGTTCCAAACTATTTACATCGACCCCGAGCCTCCTCCTCCTTCGATCTTCCTCCAGTTTCACTAATGAGATCTTCATCGAGTTGCAAAAATTTGAATTTGCGAGAATGATTTTTTAAAATTCGTGATCGTGTCTAATTTAAGTGTAGGAATTGATTACCAAGTGATTGTAGTATGTATGATTTTTAGCAATATGTTTTTGTTGAAAATTTGAAAAATATATAATGTGCAAGTAATTGTAATTTTTAGTAGTATGTTTCTTTTTTTATTCGAAAAATATGTATAAAGTTCAAATAATGAATTATTATTTTATTTATTAGTTTAAAATATTTAAAATTGAAAAATACATAATTAAGCATATACTTCATATGGACACGCATATAAGTGTAATACCTGATACTTGATCAAAACGCATTGCCACCCATTACACATTTTAGAACCTTACTCGAAAGTATGAAGTTGATTATTTAGAGTTCGTTTGACAAGGCTTTTTCAAGGTTAAAATATGCTTCTAAAATTAAGCAGTTGCTTTTGAAAACAAATTGCAATAATTTTCTACAAATACTTTATTTAGCTTCTATTTGGTGTAAATTAAAATTCAAAATTTAATATAAGTCAACAATTAATTTTAACTATATATTTTATGGTATCCACACCTGTTTAATCACACATTCATCAACTTTTATCAAAATCTGTTAAAAAATTAATTTCAATTGCCACCAAACAAGGACTTGATTAGAAAACATCTTTCCTCGTAAAACTTTTTTACATGAAGTAGAAACTAAAGCAAGGCACAGGCAAATAGGCATGTAGATATCTTTATTTTAGTAGGGTGATGTTGTGATATGATTATTGCTATTAATAATATTAATGACACAATTACAAGAGATGATGATGTTGAAGTCGAAAGATTTTTTTATAGATATTCAATTAAAATAAAAGATGTTGGTCAATTAAATAATTTTTCTTGGTCTTAAAGTTTTTTCTCATTGGTTTTCTGTTAATTAATTCAAATGTAATTTGAATAATTTAAGTAGTAGAGTATTGAAATTTGTAACTTATTAAGTGCTCGTTTGTCACCCATTAATTTATTTTATGATTTGCTAAATGATTATTTTTAACCACACATCCAAACAATAAAATATTCTACAAGTAAACAAAAAGATTTTCCCTATTTTTTTAACCACAAATTCTCTTAAAAAAAATATTCAAAACTCGTTTTTTTTTCCAATTATTAAGAATCAAACATGCTCTAAATGTAATCATTGTTAATTAAAAATAGCAAGTGAGTTTGACTCTCCAAATTTAAAGAGTTATTTTAAAAAGTTAAAATAAAGAGTCTTTTTGAAACTTATTTTTAAGTATTGACTTTTTTCTTATTTAGATAGACTCTTGAAAATGTTTTAAAGTTGTTGCTCGTCATTTGACTATGACTTGAAATAACATTTGTGTTTTGAGGCATATTATTTTGAAAGAATGTATTATGAAATAGTAGATTGATGGAGAATGTGTGGTTGAAAAAGAATAAAAAATTATTGATTTGATGGAAAATATTATTTTATTGAAAATGAGTAGAAGAATGAGCGCGAAAATTTTAATGTGTACCAAATAGGGACTTAGCTCCTATTTGGACTCCATTTTATCGAGAAAATGCATTTTGAAATAGTAAAAAGTTGGAGAATGTGGTTGAAAAATAACAAAAGTTTTAAATTTACGTGTAAAATTATTTTATATGTAAAAGTGTGGTTAACAATAAGTGTTAAAAAAAAATGAATTTTGAGAATAATGAAAGTCAAAGGGGCTTAGATAGCTCAAATTGGTGTGTCTCACCAAGAAAATTATCTCACTGAAACTAATAATCATTCGGATTATGCTGAGTGTACCAAAACTTTTACATAATCTTTTACCTAATAGACAAGTGGAGGCCCCCTATTGGTAGAAGATTATGTAAACAATTTTGTACAAATAGATTTATCCTAATCATCACTTTCCTTGTTAGCTGTGGTGCTTTGTTTTCAATCATGCTTTCGAAAATTAAATTGCAAATACTTTTACCAATAGTTTGGGTTGTAATGGATATAAGACAGTTCTACACGCACGACTGTTTAAAGGTGCACAGTTGGCAATATTTCTGTGTACCTAATAATAAAATAGTAATTCCCTAAGAATAAATAAGGTTCTTATCTCTGTATAATGTTTTATTAATTGGTGGTGCAAATCAGAAAAAAGTTGCGAAAAAGGATTGTGTCCCTACCCACAAGCAGGGATATTAAAAAAGTAAATAAAAGATGTACCTTCCCTAATAAGGGAATGTGCCATGTTTCCCTTTCTTTTACACAATTTTTAAGGGGGATAATTGCAACAGCAATATGGAACATGTCATTTAGTAGTAGATTTCATTCAAATTTTTTATTTGTGCCATTTATGGAACCAAAATTTTCAAATCTCGCAGCTGGAATTCAAATAGATGGTTTTTGTTGGCTTGACCCTTAGTTGATTAAATAATTAACAATGACAATAATTTTGATTAATTTTGAAAAGTTAAAAATGTAACTTTACATTTTTTTTATATGAAATAATTAAAATTAAGGGCGCGTTCGGTAGAGATTAAAATTGAAAAACTAGCTGTTATTGTTGACTTTTATTAGACGAGTGAGACTCAATAACAACTATATTTTCAATTTTAATTGGATTTTAAGCACGAACGAACACGCCATAAAACCCCTTTTCCACCTTCGTCCCCACCCAACCCCAACCCCAACCCCAACCCCAACCCCAAAATCACCACCACTACCACCACTACGGACGGTCTAACCGCACCCACCAATTCGACGCCACTGCCATCTCCATCGCTACCTTCATTCTCATTATCCAACAAATTCTTTTTCCCCAAATCTTAAAATTCTAAACCCAAACCCCACCCCCTTACAAAATCAAACACAAAAGGGCAGTGACACGACACTGCCGGCCAAAGCTCTCATGCCCCCAACCCATTAACGCGGGCCAAAGCTCATCAAACAAACAAAAAATAAATAAATAAAACCGTTTCACAGGCATAGCGAAGATCTCATGGAGTGCCCAATTTTGTGAAGGGCTGACTGGAAAAGCTCAATTCCAAAATCAGCATGATATTTTGGCGGAGAATGTGGGGAAGATTGTCAAGATTCGTCCAGTAAAGGAGACGGCCAGCTGGAAGTGAAAAATACCAGTTGAAATTCAACTGAATTAGTTAGAGCTGTTAATTCTATTATTTCTGTTAATTGTGAGTTAGTTAGTTAACCATTATGTATATATATGTATGTGAAGTGCGGCAGATTAATTCAATGAGAATTCAGATATTTTCTCCTATTGTCTTTGTATCAATTTAACATGGTATTAGAGAATTAGGGTTTTTCATCAATAATTTTTCTCGTTCTTCCCACTTTTCTCATCTTTCTTCATCAATAGCGGGTCTCCCATCAACAACAGAAGAAACATCTCGCAACCTCAACGAGGACTCATCATCACCTTACTATCTTCATCATTCTAAAAACCATGGATCTGTTGCTGTTACTCCTGAATTAACAGCAACAAATTATGTAACATGGAAAAGATCATTCCTGCTTGCAGTATCCATCCGAAATAAACAAGGTTTTTTGGACAAATCTATTGCCAAACCTGCTTCAATGGATCCAGATTATCTGTCATGGACCAGATGCATCAATCTCATTGTGACTTGGCTGTTGAGATCGATTTCACAATCAATCGCCTCGACTATTTTTTATCTCAATTATGCAAGTGAGATCTAGGATAAATTGCAGCAACGATTCTCTCGGCCTGATGATTCGAAGATCTGTAATCTTCAATACCAACTCAATAATATTTCTCAAGGTACAAAATCTGTTGATGCGTATTTCACTGAATTGACAGCTGTGTGGGAGGAATTGAGGACCTTTAGACCATTACCCTATTGCAAATGTGGAAAGTGCAATAATGAATGTTTCAGTAGTTCGTTGATTCTCATCAAAAGGATTTAGTGTTCAAGTTTCTAAATGACTTGAATGAAATGTATCAAGGTTTAATCAACCTTGTTCTGAGGGAAGAATCATAGAGATTATATCTCACTCAACAACAAAATAATGCTGATTTGTCATCAGCCATGGCAGTAAAGAAAGGGGAAATCTGATGTTATCTGTTCATATTGTGGAAAACGAGGACATAAGAGGGATAATTGCTTCAAACTTATTGGATTTCCACCGGATCTCAAATTCACCAAAGGCAGGAATGTTGGGGTTAACTCTATGATTGAAAAGCAGAAGGACTCACTATGTTAATCATTAGGTCTATCTCAGGTAAATCTATCTCAACAAGAAGTGCATAAATTGCTTGCTCTCTTGAATGATTCATCTGATGCAGTCCATCCAAACACCAACACATCCACTCTGCCTACTACAAACAATCAACTAGTTGTCAATCTCGCAAGTATACTATCTCATTCATTTGCCTTAGCAACATGTCTTGCAGCTACATCCAATTCTACTAATTCCTAGATACTTAACATTGGTGCTACCGATCATACAGCATGTTCACTTAAATTCTTCAATTCATACACTGCCCTTCCTAATTCATACATCCTTTTACCTAATGGAAATAGAATACAAGCCACTTGTATTGGTTCTATAATCATCAATTCTGGCCTTACTCTGCATAATGTGTTGTTA
>CAIGRS010067133.1:0-20530 GCA_903798395.1 Fraxinus floribunda | reverse complement strand
GATGGGCCGAGCTCCAAGCCCAATATGATGTTACTTGATTAAATAGGCCAATCCAATCCCAATATGCTATTATTTAATTAAATATGCTCAATCAATTGAATAGTCGATGCCATATCGACATATATGAGACCCACTCCGTTACACGCATACCACGTAATTTATAGGTGTAACAATAGTCTCCCAAGTTTGAGTTGTACATTCATGTGCGGGTCGGACTTTCAAACACAAGATGTCGATTAGGCGAGTCTTACAGATTGCCTCAAAAATATGAGCAACACCAATAAATGAAGGCTTAGTAACTACCTGGAAAATATGCATCGATACTAAATAGGCAACCGCTAATAAATCCACCCCATCATCACTAAAATTGTGACCACCACTCTAACAACCAACAACAACTAAAACAACAAATTACGGACCACTGCGACTGCTCATCCACATATCGATACAAATCACAAACCATGGCAGCACAACACGGCTGAGTGGTGGTGCGGTACAATGCAATGGTGTCTTCCTCACTCGTGAATAAATATCTTATAAAGTAGAAATATCTCAATCAAGATAACCGATTTATTTTCTGTATTATGAATAGGGTTGATTATAATTATTTATAATTGAAAGGAAAAGTTTTTATTCATATCTCGAGAATAATTTATAATCATTTATGATCTTATAATAATTAACATGAGAGATGCACCAACTCTTAAATCACAAGTAGTGCCTTAGAGCATCTCCAAAAATATCTTTAAACATGAAATGCTCTCTATTTTAAAGAGTCAACATTTAAAATCATGTTTCAAGAGACTCTTTGAATTAATATTTTAATTTAGAGAATAAGTTTGTCTTTTGAAATTTGGTGAGCCAAACTCACTCTCTATAATTGAATGCATTCAAAATATTTCAATTTTCAATGTAGGAAAATAATAAAATAATCTAGAGAAAATTGAAAAGCTAGTTAAAATAAAAAATAGAGAAAATAATGAATATGTATAATTTATAGATTCTTTTCAAATGATAGAACATGTTCTTTAAAATGCTTTGGCGTCTACGTACCCCCTTCCTAAAATGCCAATTAATTCGTCATCCACTTTGTATTAATCGTTTCCTTCTTATTTATATATTTTAATAGTAAAATGTCACCAACCAAAACTCCCAACCATACAACCACCAAACCAAGCTAAACACAATTGATGACCTTCTTTTGCATAAAAGAAAATACCCTGAAAGATGAAAAGGAAATAAAGTAGCCATGACTTTGAGAGTCATTTTTTATTACATTAATATTGTTCCTTAAAGCCGATTCGCTGATGGTATCTTCTATAATATTTCGATTGTTTATTGATGATGGAGAATGTAGTAGTGTCACCTATGAAGTTTATTATTAATTTTTATTGGATAATAAGGGGCGAGATTTTCCATTTTGAATAAAAAAATTACTTCTTTAATTGAATTGACAACAATCATAATCGATGGTGCTTTATTTGATATGTTTTCTTTACTTTCTTCATCACAGACTAGGAGGCCCTAAATAAAAGAGAGAGGAATTGAAAGTACAAAGTTACGTTACAAAGTTGGTCATTTGAAATCAACGGTCTGAATTTCGCCAACACACTTTGTAACTCAACTTTGTACAAATAGCTTTATTGTTGAAAATAATGTAACACGAAGTGCAAGCCGTTAAACTTCATTGGACAAGTCAAAAGTGGTAGGCCATTACTTTGAGGCACACTACTTGAGAATCCAATTCTCTTCATTAATTATTGAGTAACAAGTTGGTTTGTAGTAATCAATCATTCATTTGTTCTTTTAATTGTCAAAATGCAATTTAATCAACGATTAGTTTAATAGAAAATATAAGGAAATACATTACTATTAAATTATAACTTCATTCCATGGTTAAAAGAAAATGGAAGGGTGGTTTGCAAAGAAGTAGGTCCCAAAAGGATTTAGATTTTCTAATAAAATAAAAAAGATTGATTATTCCTTACAAATGGAGGGTTAGATTTAAATTTCATACTAAACCAACGGATTGATTGATTTCTAACATGGTGGTAGTTAGCCCATCCCTCTGGTTGAGACAATATATATATATAGCTCTACTCCAACACCCAATATCATAGCATATTCATCTTCTCTCAATTTGTGAAACTTCTGATTAATTATCTACTCTCTCTGCACCTTCACTTGTTGCTCTTTGCTTTCTCTTTCTTAGTCAGTTTANTCCAACACCCAATATCATAGCATATTCATCTTCTCTCAATTTGTGAAACTTCTGATTAATTATCTACTCTCTCTGCACCTTCACTTGTTGCTCTTTGCTTTCTCTTTCTTAGTCAGTTTAAGAAATCATGCAATGAAAGGAACAGCAAACACAATCAATTATCGCAAAAAGAATTGAATCTCAAGAAATTTTTCTATTCATCATCAAGCTTCTGGTAATGAAACTGATCAGTTGTATTATTTTCTCCACATGATATTAAAATTATTCATTATGGATATAATTATGAAATTGTTTCTTGAATTCTATCGACCAGATTTCTGTACGTTTTCGAAATTTCTGCGGTAGCTGTTTTCTCAACTAGTCCACAGCTGATAATCAACCCATAGAACGAAGGTATTTATGTCTTTCACGCAAATTTATTTCAGTTCACTTTGCTTAATCTTTCTCTTAGTGTCGTACAAATTTACCATGAATTCTAGTTCAAGAAAAAGTGTTTTACTCGTCGAGTAGATGAGTTTGACATATTTTGACGTTGAAAACTATTTCCGGATGAATGAGAAATTAGTGAATGAAATATGGTTGAAAAACACGAGTTTTGAATTAAAAAAATGAAAATTCTTAACTTAAGATTGCTACTTGAGCGGCGAGGCTCTAAAATGCCCGCTCGAGCGATAGCTCAGCGCCAAACTAGAGGTAGTCAACTTGTGCAACTTTTTGTGAGACACGTTGATTTTTGGGTTGTGTCTCACCGGTTGCAACCCCTATAAATTTGATTCTCACTCCTATTCTATGCAATCAAAGCATATTATATAAATATCACATTCTTACAAAATTCTGCATCCAAAAAAGCCTTCTTTCATTCCTAAAGGAGTACATAATTTCGTTCGGTTCTCCCTTTTTTGTGTTTTGAAGTGCTGAAAACATAAAAAGTTGATTGTTGTATATTGAGAGACGATTTCCAATCACCGTAGGCATATACGCACGACAAATTCGTCTTAAGGACAAAAAGTTCAATTCTTGCCTCGATTTTTTGCATTTCATTCCTTTGGTGTAAGTTCTGTCCAACTTTCCATTTGAATTTGGGTAGGTTACGGTAACTTTTAATTATTGCGATAAGAAAAATCACGAATTTACAAACATCTAATTCTTGATAACCCTATGATCTGCATAGTGAAGAAACGAAACATGGAGAAGTCGATTAACATTTTAGAACTCTTTGAATCAAAATTTGAGTATTAAGAATTGGACAAAATATGGAAAAAAAAATTCTCTCAATATTTTATGACATAGAATTATCTGTACAAAAGACAAAACCATCGACAAAAAATTATAAAGACAGACAAAACCAAGCCAAAGAAAATTGTTATTGCTTCTCTTTTATAAGGGGTGCATTTAATTTGGCCGTTTAAGACTTGAAAGTTTGCAAATCATATACTTATTGTCCAAATCGTTCATATCATTTCAAATTTGATAATTGTACCCTCATTTTAACCTTTCCTTGTTGGAGTTAATCATTTTCGTCTCCTTCCGTCCAATATGAATAGTTGGTCCAAGTTTGCCTTCATTACATAACGTCCATATTGTTTGCATTCATTATACAAAAGATCTTTACTGTCTATTTTCTTTATTAAAATATTGTAATATCACTAATTTATCCATCCCTTTAAATTAAAAAAAATAAAATAAAAAATAATTGCAGCTAGATTTTCAATTTTTTTAAAAATACAAAATACTCTCATTTAAAACAATTTAAAACATACTAATAAAACAAAAATATTTCATCTTTCCAATTAACC
This sequence comes from Fraxinus floribunda, assembly GCA_903798395.1. Taxonomy (NCBI): domain Eukaryota; kingdom Viridiplantae; phylum Streptophyta; class Magnoliopsida; order Lamiales; family Oleaceae; genus Fraxinus; species Fraxinus floribunda. Next base: position 16,513 of record CAIGRS010067133.1, on the reverse strand, counting down.
TCTCATATTCCTACCCCTACTCCCACCAGCACCGGTAGCCCTACCCCCATCATCTACCTTCCTCCTCCACAACCACCACCACCACCAAAATAAGTAAAAAGAGAATTAAAATTAAAGGTATAAAAAAGTAAGAAAATGATTTAAAATAGAAAATAAATGGTTCTTCTTCTCTATTCAATTCCGTACCCTTCCACCAACCACCATCCATTCGCTCTATCCCACTGCGGCACTATCTCTCTCTTCAATGTAATTTTTTTCTCTCTCCAATATTTCCCTACAATTATTTTTTTTCTTTTTTCTTTTTTACGATTTCCCTCTTTTTTCACGAAAATGAAATAAATTTGTAATTAGATTCTTATCGAATGTTGATTATCAATGAATTTCAAAAGGTCAATCTTTTATAATTGTATTTATTTATTATTTTTTCCAGGTGGATTTTTCCTTTTATTTGTAAAATTGTTTTGATACAAGTCTATTAAGTACGATATTTTGATTACTAGATACATTTTTTAAATACAATTTCATGATAATCTTATAAAATGAAGTCTACAGAAGTTCATAAAAAATTGTGAAAGTTTATGAAAGTCTTTGAAAATTTGTTTTATAGAAGTTTTTGAAAGTCTTTCTTTCATAACTCTATAGAATTTATAAAAGCTAGTATTCTATCATGAACTCTACAAAAATCCGTCGGTTGAAAAAAAAAAAAAAAAAATACATGTGAGGGAAACGAGCGCATAAGGTTCGTGCAAAGCTAGCGAATCCTTTTTTTTTTTTTTTTTTCCATTCAAGCTGGCTACAAGCCGACAAGAAAATACACATGGGCCAATGAATAAAACATGATATTTTTATCAGAATTAGTTAAAGGCACGAATAAGGAACCGTCATTTGTCCTTTTTTCTTAAATGATTGATTTTTTCAAAAATTCGGAGGAAAATCTATGAATATCCCTTCATTCGAAGAGAAATGGATGCAATTCGAATGTATCCCTCCAAATAGTCATTTCCCCTCTAATTTTAGTTTGAAGATCAAAAGTAAGTTTGGAGGCAAATATCCCGGTTAGGTGAGAGAATTTGTTAATTTGATTTCTATCGTAAATAAATTGACGTCATCTATGAAAAACTTGAACAAAGTACAAATTTCTTTGTTGAAGCTGAGAAATCTGTAAGATTTGGAAGGATGAGTAAAATAAAAGTAGACCCGAAAAGAATAAAAGCATTAGAGGTCAAGACAAAGGAATCTAGCAACTAAGGCTATCAACGCATTGGATTTTGATCAGAATCGATGAAATTAATGAGAGATGGATTTAGGGTCTTAGTTCGATAACTCGATCAAGATCTGAATTCAATAATTTGTTAACTAAATGAATCAATTATGTATACAGATCAATCAAATCCGATCTGATTTGTTATAAATAGTTGAGTCGGTAAAGTATTTTTATGACGTGTTATTTGTCACTAAAATAAATAAATGGAAAAATAAAAAAATCTTGAATAAAAAAATCATCAAATTCAAAACATGAAAAAAATAAGAAAGTCAACCAACATGTACACAATTTTCTAAAAAAAACGAATGTATTGCGAGGCGTGAAGGTTTCAAACTAGGTGAATCTAGATGGATCCTAGACATAAAAAATAAACATAAAAGGTATTTTTTTATTTTAATAGTTTTTTTAATTTTTAATCAATCTAAAAATTATTTAATAATACATACAAATTATAGTAACATATGCAGTTTTAAGAACTTAACCAAATAACTATATTCGATAAACAAGAAATAGTATAATAATGCTAATTGAAATATTTGGAGAATTTAAAAATTTTATTATAATTAGTAAAAGATAGGAAAAATGAGTAATTTAATAAGTTATAAATACCTATTTATATAATAATACAATACATTATAATCAAGCAAAATGTACAATATACTATAGCCAAATCAAATGTACAATGTACTACACCAAACCAAATGAATTCTTATCCCACGTCGAAAGTTTATAACAAAATATTTGGAAATATCCTCTATAAATAAGCGAGTCAATAAATGGTTAAGCAATTTTTTATGCATTTCAATCCAATTGGCTGAAAGTTAAAAAAGTTGAAAACTTTATAATTATTAAACCCGTTTAAGAATTAGAAAAAAAAAAAAGAGAAGAAGTTAATTTCAACTTTGATTTTATTTTCCTAATTTCTTTATTTTTAGATCAAATTAGATAGCAAATCGGATATGGATTTAATAATAAAATATTTGTTGGATTATCAAATCGGATCGGATATGAGCGATTTGGTCCATATCTGATCCATTTGCAGCCATACTACTAGCAACGATTTAGTCAATAGAAAAGAATAAAAACATTGGAGGTCAAGATAGAGGAATCTAACAATGATTCAGTCAATAGTGATGTCAATCCAAGGAAGCCGGAAGATGCACTGGCAGGATTTCAGGCTAGCATTTATCCTATTCGATGCCATCACTAGTAGTAAGGAATGTACACTGTAGAGACTATCGACAAAATGGCAAAAAGCGTGAAGGCATCGGTAGCAAAAAAATGCACATCTGCGTGCAAAGTACGAGAGTCAAAGGGTGAGCTGGTAACATTAGAACATAAAGAGAAGATCAGCGTCTTGTGCTAATCTCTTTTCCATAGGCAGTAGCAAATTACAGACATCACGAACTTGCGTTATTGCTTCAGTATGAAAGTGGAAAAGGCTGCAGTAGCCCCCAGCTTCGTGAGCCTCAGAGCTCAAATTGAGAACATGTATGTGCTATTAAAGCAAAAAGTCCGCTAAAGGCTTGACCGCGAAGGGGAGCCGATTATTTATCCGTAGGAACATAATCAAATTAGATAACTTCTAAAACAAAAAGAAAATAATGAGCAAAGGAAAGAAACTTACTGTATTCGCTATAAAGATGGGGCCTCTGTTATTCACTGTAAATACTGTATTCGCTGTAAATACTAGTCAAGTCCAAAGACAAAAACCGTTGTTCATTTGAACCCGTATTGAAGGATGAAAGAAACATCGTAAGTTCTTTTAGACACAAGCTCATAAACAGGTTAGAGTTATAGAATTTGAAGTAAAAGAAATTACTAGAAAATGCTTATTACCGTCGACTACAATGCAAACTGTTAATCTAAATTCACATTTTTTGTTACTTATATAAATAGCCGTAAAAATGAACACCCCACGTGGCGGACTGACAAGCTCACACGTAGCATGGATGCCTGGCGACCCAGTTCTATGAGCACTGGGGTGAACCCACCCTAAAAAGCTGTCCATCCAATCCATTTTTGCAGAGGTCCCCAATGCGAGCCTACCCTTGGCGAGGCGATTAGTCAACCAACGGCAGAACTTATGAAGTGATTGATAAGACGACTCACTGCCACACCGCCTTCGCATACCAATGCAGTCAAATCCTTAGCCCATAAATAAAGATATGGGGATCTCAGCATTAAATAGTTTGATTGATTGATTGATATCAATAAGGACCGATAGATCTGGTATACACACGTGTTTGGCCATACAACGGACCTCATCCATCTCGCATGGAGTATAAAAGGCCGCACTTAACACTATGGGAGGGGTAATGCAGGTTTACACATCTAAAGTAAACCTTGATTCTCTTCACTATACTCAACGACCGACCCCTTTTTATGTACAGAATAATTACAACAGCAACCTGTTAAATGTTGTGGGTCATTCGCTCCATTGATTCATCAATATAACTAATAGTTTAACTCGAGCATATCGCGATTCGATTTACAAAGATGTTATGTTCTAATTTTTTGTTGGCCACGTCACGGGATCATTTTTTGGGGTTAACAGATTGGCGTCGTCTGTGGGAAATTTTGATACCATAACCATGTACATCTTAGTGGTAAAAGCCGTTGGTGAAGAAGCCTTGAATGAAAGGTTTCGGTTCTTAAACAAAGAAACATTGTGAAAAGACAATCTAGGAAACTCGATGAGTTCAAGTCACCAGGGAACGCATGGTGGAAATGGATAGCAGGACGCCTCTGAAGAAGTGGTTCTCCGCACAAATGTGAACATGCGTCATCCCCATCATCGCAATAGAAGAGGCGGTACAACTGCATTCCTAGCACAGGAAGTTGGAGAAATGACTGCCAACATGAGAAATATGGCCCAACAAAATGCTGCCATGCAGCAGCTACTAATGCAGATACAACAAGAAGCCAGGTCCTAAGCGCCTCAGCATAGAACTTTTCACCAGCAGAGTGAGGAAAATGTTACAGAGGCGTATCCACAAATGCACGGAACAAACGACCCAGTGGAAAGAGAAGTAGGGTTGACACTTCTACCGACTATGTCCCTATGTGAGAGAATTTTTTCCCCGGAATACCCCTAAGAACACGAGCCTCAAAGGCCCGTCAGTATCTTTGATAGGATTGGACCCACAAGGCCTAGAAATAGGCCTCGACTCTCTCCCCAGAATCAAGAAAAACGAGAACAACATCGGGGGTATGAGCCTCAAAGAGTCCACCACCTAGAAATAGGCGGGAAAGAAGAGATGCATCAAATGTAAGAAATCAGGTGGGAACTTCACATCCCTGTTGTCAAGCAGAGGAGGACATTTCTGACGGTCCTTGCAAGTCGTTCGAACTAGATGATGATGATGAAAGTTTACCATTCTCCCAAGAATTAAGGAGGGCCCCGGTCCCCAGCCACTTTGTGCTGCCAAAGATACCTAAGTACCAAGGAATGGGTGACCCCGTAAACACCTCAACAACTATAAAACTCAAATGTCTCTGAGAGGAGCCTCACCAACACTGAAATATCGAGCTTTCCACCTCACGCTAACAGGGGCTGCCGAAATCTGGTATAGCCGCATTCCAGCTAGTAGTATCAGGAGTTGGTCATATCTAAAAAAAGCATTTCTGAACTAATACTTGTCAAGCAAAGAAGGAGAGACCCCTATCCAGAGGCTGCAAGATATGTGGCAACAAGCAGGAGAAACTCTAAAAAGTTACTTGGCTCGTTTTACGAACGAAATGAGTTACTGTGAACAAGTTACTGACAGAGAGGCCCTCTCCGTATTAAGGGGATGCCTCAACATGAACACCCTATTTTGGAGGGACGTGCGAAACAAGAACCCAACCACCTACGACGCCTAAGTAGAAATGATGAAGAGTGAGATCGTCAACGAAGAGTTGATTGATCATCGAAACCAAACATCAATGGGGCTCACATTACCCTAGAGGCAACGAAGAGGTCCTGTATCCCATCTGGTGGACAAACAATGGACCCAAGCAGGACACACCATAGCCCCACCTCGGGACAAGTGCTGGCTACTTCTACGTTAAACGTCGTGCCCTCTTTAGCATATGAAGATGTTGAACCTGATACCCACAGACAGTCGAACTTACCCAGAGGAAGAGACAGAAGTAGGGGAAGATGAAGAGAACCTAGAGACAGGCAATATTGCATATACCACCGAATCGATAGACACATCACTGAGGATTGTTTGTCTAGGTCGTACCATGGAGAGCCCACTAGAGCCCCGTTGTGGGTAGAAGTGACCACCGCAGGCAAATAAATGTCCCTAAGTTCAGGCCAGGGCCTCAGTACAATGAAGAAAGAAGAAATTGCCGAAACAAGTCACCCTGGAGGGAGCACGAGGAGGACAGGAACATGACAAGAGGTCAGAGGCCTAGACGAGAGCGCCCGGCCAATATTGACAGGGCACCCATTAGGGAAATTGACACCATAATTAGGGGCCCGTACATAGGAGGAAGTTCCAAAAATGATCTGAAAAATTATGCAAGGGAAGTGAAAGACCCTTCGTTGACAAGTTATCTCATCAACATCATCGGTAGGAATGCTGGAAGCACCCCACCAATCACCTTTTCCCAGGAGGACGCCACGAGGGTTCACTACCCCCAATGCGAAGTGGTTGTGGCCAGAAATGGTCTAAAACCCATGTTAGTTGATAATGGGAGCTCTGTTAACATCCTCTTCGGGACCACTTTCGATAAGATGACTGTGGACCATGAGCTCGCCCCATGACTGTCCCTCTCTAAGGATTTACTGGAGATAACATCATACCTAGAGGGATAATCATGTTAGCAGTGGAAATGTGAGAGTTCCTGTTCAGAGCCTAGCATTTCATGGAATTCTTGATAGTAGACCATCGCTCCGCTTATCACAGAGTTCTGGGACGACCTACCCTAAAGGAATTGGAGGCAGTGACGTCTATACACCACCTCTGCATGAAGTTCCTTACCAATGAAGAAATCACTATAGTACTAGGCGATTAGATGGGTTCAAGAGAATGCTATCTTAGCTCCTTGAGGAAGTCGGAGCCCAGGAACGTAAACATGGTTCTATCAGATATTGAAATGGCTAATGCGCCCGAAGAAGGTCTAACCCTTGAATAAGGGAAATACATCGACACGATAGACGCCCCCGAAGAAGGGATTATCGAAGTAGACTTGGATCCACGGGCCACAGAATCTAATTCATAGGCAATCCCAGTGGAAGAACTGAAGCCTTTCTCTATAAACCTGAACCATCCAACAAACTTACTGCAAGTTGGAAAAGGACTTGAACAAGAAGAGAAAGCCAAGCTGAAAATTTTCTTACTTGATAACTTGGATGTGTTCGCATGGAAACAAGAAGACATGGTAGGCATTGATCCCAAAATCAGTTGCCATCGACTCAACGTGGATCCAAAGTTTACCCCGCACAGATAAAAAAGGAGAGCCCTAAATTCGGAGCGGTATGTCGAACTAAAAGAAGAAGTGCAGATGCTCATATCCAACGGATTCATCAGAGAAGCAGCATACCCAAAGTGGATATCTAATCCGGTGCTAGTGAAGAAAGCTAACGATAAATGGAGGGTCTGTATAGACTTCTTCAACCTCAACTAGCATGTCCAAAGGATAGCTTTCTGCTCCCAAAAATTGACCAATTAGTTGATTCCACCGCGGGTCATGAACTGTTAAGTTTCATGGATGCATATTCAGGGTATAATTAGATCCTCATACACCCTGTAGATGAGGAGCACACCTCTTTTATCACGGATCAATGATTATATTGTTACAAAGTTATGCATTTTGGTTTAAAGAATGCTGGGACGACCTATTAGCGGTTAGTCAATAAGATGTTCTCTGATTTATTTGGCAAAACAATAGAAGTGTATGTCGACGACATGCTGGTAAAAAGCCTTAGGTTGACGAACCATGTGGAGCATTTATGAGCCACTTTCGACATCCTAAGGAAGTACCGCATGAAATTGAACCCATTAAAATGCGCTTTTGGAGTCGTTTATGGGAAATTTCTAGGCTACATGGTGAACCAGTGAGGCATTGAGGCGAATTTTGAGAAAATTAAAGCCTTGCTGAACATGAGGCCTCCTAGTAAGCCAAAAGAAGTGCAATACTTAACAGGACGTCTCACGGCACTGAACCGATTAATCTCTAAGGCAACTGATAGATACCTTCCTTTTTTCAAAGCTTTAAAGGAAGGGAAAAAGATTCCACTGGAGCGAAGAATGTGAAGAGGCGTTCCAAGGGCTGAAGAAGTATCTAGGGCAAGCCCCTTTTCTTTCAGAGCCCAAAGAAGGAGAAACTTTGTTATTATACTTAACAGTGAGTGTCGACGCAGTAAGCTCGGTACTTGTGCGGGAGGAGGGTTGGGTAATGTCCAGCTGCCTGTGTACTATGTTAGTAAAGCCCTTCTACCAACGGAGACCCGTTATACGAACGTGGAAAAACTTGCCTTGTCCCTCATGATCTTTTCAAGGAAACTAAGGCCTTACTTGCAAGCCCACAGTATACGAGTTCTTACGAGCCTCCCTCTTTAAACAAGTGCTCTAAAAACCAGACGCATCTGGGAGACTTATGAAATGGGTCGTAGAATTGAGTGAGTTTGACATCACATACCCAGGACCGCAATAAAGAGGCAGGCAAGAGGCGACAGACCTCAATGTCGGAATGGAACCAACACCTCCCCAACATGGACACTATTTGTAAATGGATCCACTGGAGAAATTGGTTCATGAGGAGGAGTTCTGTTAGAAAGTCCGAGGGCCACAAGCTCAACTGTGTAGTGCGATTTGATCTCAAAACTTCCAACAATGCTCCTGAATACGAGGCACTCTTAGCGAATCTCAGGCTAGCCAAGGAGATGCAAATAAAGAATTTGGCGATCCGAAGTGATTCACAGCTCGTCATAGGCCAAGTCAATGGCAGCTTTGCAGCCAAAGATAAATGTATGGCCACATACCTGAAGAAGGTAGTGGAACTGATTCTTTGCTTCGACAAGTTCGAGTTAACCCAAGTCCCAATGACTGAAAATCTGCACGCGGATGTCCTATCAAAGTTGGTAAGCAGCAAAGACTCGGAGTTACTGAAATTTGTGCCTATAGAGTACCTCCCTAGGCCCTCCACAATTAAAATGGAGGAGGTGATATGGGTCGGAAAAACCCTCCATTTGATGCGACCCATCATAGCGTATATCTAGGATCACACTTTGCCGGGAAATAAAGAAAAAGCCCGTAAACTCAGGCTCAAGGCTGTTCATTATGTGCTCAAGGACGAGGTCCTATACAAAAGAGGGTTTTCCTCACCCCTCCTGAGATGTACATGAAGAGGTGATGCGGATTGCATGCTGAGAGATATCTACAAAGGGATATGACCACACTGGAGGCCTAGCACTAGCCCATAAAGTGCTGAGGCAGGACTACTATTGGCCAACCCTAAAGAGAGATGCCCTCCACTTTGTTAAAAAATGTGACAAATGTCAGCGTTTCTCCTCTATCCAGAGACAACCATCCTAAGAGCTAACAACAGTATCCAATCTGTGGCCTTTTACAAAATGGGGAGTCTATTTGATAGGACCCATGCCAAAAAGGAAGAGGGCTCAAATTACACAATTGTTGCCATTGATTATTTCACTAAATGGGTCGAGGCCTAGCCTTTAGCCAAAATAATTGAGGCGCATATTTCAAAATCCCTATGGAAAAACATTATATGCCATTTGGCATTCCCCAGTCAATAATCACGGACAATGGGAGACAGTTCGATAACAAGAAGCTTCGAGATCTATGTGACGAACTGGGTATCAAAAAGTACTTCTCCTCCCCTCATCACCCTCAAGCAAATGGTCAAGTTGAAGCTGTCAACAAGAACATAAAACACTTCCTAAAGAAGAAGCTGGTTGAATCCAAGGGGGCTTGGGTGGATGAGCTACCAGCCGCACGATAACTGGTGAGACCCCTTTTTCCATGGCTTACGGGGCTGAGGCAATGAGCCTAGTTGAGGTAGGCTTGCCGTCACTTCGACGATTACAGTTCAACGAAGTTTCCAATAAAGAAATAAGACGTTATGAGCTCTACTTTCTTGACGAGAAAAGAGAGGCCTCGCAAGTCAATTGGCTATCTACCAAAGAAAGATGTACGGTACTACAATCGCTAGGTTAAATGCAAATCGTTTCGAAGAGGCGATTTAGTACTTAGAAGGGTATTTTTGTCATCGAAAGAGCCTGGGGTAGGCACATTGGGCCCAAATTGGGAAGGTCCTTATCGTATCGCATGAGAGGTTAGGCCTGAGACTTTCTCAAATGAAAATCTTGACGGAAAGATGCAGCCCCACCCATGGAATGTGGAGCACCTCCAAATATATTACCAGTAAAATCCTATTCTGTGTATGTTCCGTCTATGATCAATAAAAGTTCTCATTTGTAGTTTATTAAGTATGACGAGCTCATACACATCTCCATTAACGGTTAATATATGGCGATCTCATATCTCCATCGACTTATTAATTATGACAAGCTCATAAATTATTATTAAGTATGACGAGCTCATATACATCTCTATCAACGGTTAATATATCACGAGCCCATATCTCCATCAATTTATTAATTATGACAAGCTCATAAATTATTACTAAGTATGACTGGCTTATACGTCTCCATCAGAGATTAATATGTGACATGCCCTTAAAAGTTAATTCTTTGACAAGCTCACAAGTTAGTGATTTATAGGCACCAAACCAATTATAACGAACCGTCATTTATCAACCAATTATAACGAACCGTCATTTATCATTATGAGATGTGGCAAGTCGGTTAGAATGTGACGAACTTAAAAGTAGAACACAACATGCTTGAAAATGGTAAAGGAAGGTATTCATTACAAAATGAAAGAGATTACAAAAGAAGAGCTGAACTATTACAAAGATAGTCTAATCAACGCAAACAACATATTCCTTTGAAGACCCCTCCAAGGCTTCTACTACCTCCACCACGTTTTCTTTGTTGGCTGGAGTTGAAGGTTCATCCGCCAGGAATTCACTCTTCAAGGAGGACAAGTCAAGCTGGAGGTGAAGATCGGCCACCTTCCAAAGACCTCTTCATATGCCACCCTCCTCCAATGAATTTCGAGCCCATCATACTCAGCAGTTTCATGGAAGTGAGCAATATAGTGATTGACGGTCGCTTCCCCAGCCTCCTTCAACGCTCGCCAAAACCTGAGACCTCGGCATTAAACTCATCAACACTGCCCTCAACTCCACCTTTTCTTTATTAGCAGCCTCCAAGGCTGAGTAGGCAATCCTTTGGAGGTTATAGGAATTTTCAACCTTTTTCGTTAAAGCGTTCACCTCATATTTACAAAGGTGAACCTCATCCTTCAGTTCCTTGTTCTCTTTCGAAAGAACTTTCACCCTCGACACGGCCTCGTCACATTTCAATTCAGAGGCCTCCGCAGCCTTGGTGGCAGAAGCAACCTCTGCGTTGGCCTTAATTAAGGTAAATTCTGCGTCATTGGCTCACTGATGGTAGTAATTGTTGAGCCTCTGTAACCGCTTCGCCTCAATTTGAGCATTGATAATAAGGCTTTGAGAACTGGCCTGCAGAGCGAGCCCAGCTTCCAAGAGGTCGACCACATCACAGGTCTTAGTATGCGAGGCATATTTTTCTGTCCAATACTTATATTGAATTCTTGCAGCCCCTTGGACCTCAGTGGGAAGCATTTCCATTATAGCTGGGGCTATCTCATCTGACCTCTCGTCCAAAAAATTCTGGGCCTTATCTTCGACAGAGACACTCACTCCTCTCCCTTTCTTCTTCCTCAATAGGCTGGCTCCTTCATCAACCGCCTCTTCTGCTTCAACCATTTTCAGAGAAGAGATAGACTCAGTGAAGATTGGGCGTTTGAGAGACTCACCCAAGGTGTTGACGTTCGGGGGGAGGCGGACCCACATTATTGGAGAGGACAAGTTTCCTCTTCCTAGCCTATCAGCAGAGGCCTCACCCTCAACCTTTGCCTTCTCTTTCTCTTTGTCTTTCTCTCCCAATTTCGAAGGGAGAGTTGGAGGGTTCATTTTGGAGAGGTGGGCCAGCTCGTCTCTCTGATTTTTATAAGTGGTCGAGCCACTGCTCAGGGGTTTCTTTCTTTGAGCCTCAACTAGACTCCTCAACTGGAGCAAATTGGGCTTCACCCGCTCCTGGTTATCATGTTAACCCGTGGATAGAAAAGACAGATTAAGCATGAAGTGCACGAATAAAAAACACACACAAATTGTTAAGTTGATCGCCTCCTACCTTTCGTAGCCATCAGTAGATGAGTGAAAAGAAAGCGACAAGTAAAATGGGCTCGACTCACTGTACTCGTGGTACTGGATTGACACAATTATTTCTGGGACCACATCTCCTTCCAGAGTTTGCCGAGACCCCTCACCCAAAACCAAGAGGACTTCCAATTTTTGATGGAGTTGGGGTCCTCCAGATGAAGGGAAAATGTGAGCCCCAGAGGTTCATGCAGTACCAACCCTTGCAATCGCTTCCCCCACTAGAAGCCCTGGGTTTGAAAAGGGTTTGGAAAAACGTAGGGAGGCATATCCTCTCTAAACGTGACTTCCTTCTACAGAATGAAAGCCCCAACTAGTTGGCTCCATGCATTGGGCACTAATTGGGTTAGAGCTAGGTTATACTGCCTAAGGATAAACCTGAAGAAGAGATGTAAAGGCAACCTCAGCCCCCCAGCCAAAATCGCCTCACTCACAGCCATGCACCCCTTCCTAGAAAAGCAGGCTATCTCTTCTTGGGTTGGCACAAACATTTCTATATCATCGGAGATCCCATACATCTCCCTATAGGTTGCTCATTCTCCTTTATATCCGCAGGCCATAAAGAGGCCCCCCATATAACACTATAATCAATGGGACCCTCCTGCATCATCCGGAACTGTGAGAGCCCCCCCTCGCCTCAATAATCCTCCCAATGGGGATAACTAGAGGAAGCCCCGCTTCCGCACAAATTAGGTCCATGTGTACCTCAGGGAACCCCTGGCCGACACCCTTTTTCGATGAGGAAGCCATGAAGATTAAAAGAAGTGGTAAAGAAAAAATGCCTCGGTAGGGGAAATACTTACACAAACACCAAAAATCGAAGTCCCAAGTGGTCTTGAAGTGGGAAGAAGACAATCAATCACCAACGACAGTAAGAAATATTGGATTCTCATGAAAGGATTTTAAAACTTGGTCTCTCAAGATTTCAAAATGCAAAAAAAGATGAAACAATGGGCTTTTGGTCTTTATATAGGCTTAACGGGTGAACCCCCGCCGTTAGATCTTCCCTTGACTTAATCCAAGCCCTCCACTTGTAATCTTATCATCCCCGTTAAAATCAAAAGATACCTATTCGAGTTCAAATCAAGGGTTAAGATGAGCCCATTCCACTCACGCACTCATAACCCGCATGCATCTAGGTGAAAGTGCAACACCATCATCATTACGCATTAAATACGCACGTCGCTCGAACCTTGGAAATGAGCAGAATATCCAGTTGTTGTTCATTGGAAATCAGAGCTCTATGAGTTACTCAAAAAGGTCGATCGTAGGCTCCAATTACAAGTAGGGACTCAGTAATCCATCAAACGCCTCGTCTTACATTAAGAGGTCACCTTAAGGCTTCGTCTCCACGAGGTTCGTTCATACCGAGACCTTGTTGCGGTGCGGTTCGTCTGTACATAGGAAGGCTTCGCCTTGTACAATTTGTCCACAAATGAAGATTTTGCCTCCATACCTCGACAGACTGATAGAGAACCGTCTTTATTGATGCAAGTTAGGTTGTTTTGCAATGGTTAAGTTGGGAACGAAGAAATCCCACATCGCCCATGCCACTCCTTGAACTTCAAGTCCATGCATCATATAAATAATCATACCTGAACTTAGGGGACTGATGTTACTTATATAAATAGCCGTAAAAATGAACGCACCATGTGGCGGACTGACAAGCTCACACGTAGCATGAAGGACCCGATTCTATGAACACTGACGTGAACCCAGCCTAAAAAGGTATCTATCCAACCCCCTTTTGCAGAGGTCCCTAATGTGAGCCTACCTTTGGCGAGGTGATTAGTCAACCAACAATAGAACTTATGAATTGATTGACAAGGCAACTCACTGCCACGCCACCTCCGTATACAAACGCAGTCAAATCCTTAGCCCATAAATAAAGATATGGAGATCTCAACATTAAATAGTTTGATTGATTGATTGATATCAATAATGACCAATGGATCTGGTATACACACGTGTTTGGCCATCCGACGGACCTCATCCATTTCGCAAGGAGTATAAAAGGCCGCACTTAACATTATGGGAGGGGTAATGTAGGTATACACATCCAAAGTAAACCTTGGTTCTCTTCACTACACTCAACGGTCGGCCCCTTTTTATGCACATAATAATTACAACAGCAACCTATTAAATGTTGTGGATCATTCCCTCCATTGATTCATCAATATATCTAATAGTTTAACTCGAACATATCGGGATTCAATTTACAAAGACGTTATGTTCTAGTTTTCTGTTGACCACGTCAAGGGACCATTTTTTAGGGTCAACATTTTTCATCATTCACAATTACCAAATCAACATCATTCACCGTGAACACCAACCAAAATCCACATATTGTTCTAGAACATTCTCATTCCTTGTTAGTGGTTCTACATCAACAACAGTAACATACAACAAGTCACAAATTATTGTATTTAGATGGATTTTAAAGTCAATCTAAAACCTAGCAGTGAATCAAGCATTAATATCAAAACAGTAAAGTAATCAACACCAAGAATTGTTTACGAAGGAAAAATCCTTGAAGAACTCTTAAAAGAGAATAATCCTCCAGGCATTCCTTGCCAATAAAAGATTCACTAGAAAAGATTTGACTTACAGTATGGTCCAAACACAACTAAATTTTAGTAAACTCTGACCTACAACATGTTGAAGAATTCCTTGATTGTGTGCTCTAGCACCAACTCTTCTTTTTTACTCGTAGATCATGAATAACAAACTCGTTCTTCACCGATTGGAACTCTGGTCACCTCTCAAGATCTTCAGAAATTTAAAGAATATTTGGTAGATGATTTTGTGTTTTTGATCTTGTGGTTGAGACAATAGAAATATAGAATTAATGCATGATATTCAATATGTTGCTCTCTTCGATGAATAATGGCTCAACACCCGTTTGGGATGAATTTTGCCTTGGGTATTTCTAATATAGAGAGTTTGAGGTTGTTTGAAATTGTAAAAAGGTTGAAAATCACGATCTAGGGTTTGGCAAGATGATATGATCGCAAGAGCAAATAGTAGGCGCCTAGTGGGTGGTTGGTTTATGCTAAAATCGCTCGAGCGGTCTCCTAGCGATCTTCGAGCGCGTTTTACCTTGACTTGATCTTCTTGAGCCAATTTTGATTCTTTCCAAATACACTCCCAACCCCAACAACTCAATCTTAATTACAACTCGGTTAAATGACATTTTGAATGCAAAACTTGCCAACACTTTAGACCTAACAAATTCCCTCATTGACAATATTTCAAAATTAAACAATAACTACAACTTAATTCATATCAACCCAAAGACTCAAAATCAAAACTGCGCCTCAATTGCTTTATCATACCTGTTTCCAGAAATACATGTCAACTCAAACAATACGAAGCATAAAAGTACGTGAAAACTGATAATAAATCACATAACAAAGTCATGCAACACAAGTAAAACACATGTAATACCAAAATATGTAACACCACGTGCATCAATAACTTAGAAACTAAACACGACAATAGAGATAGAATAACATCAACATATAATATCTGAACTAGAAACATCAAAATATACAAAATACCAAACATAATATCAATATTCTTCATACATCAAATCTTTGCTAGCCATATAACAAAATAACCAACCTAACTACTCCTCCTAAATCAATACTACTAAATCCCATTAAAAATACTATTAATCCCCCCTTTTTGTCGCGAATAACAAAAGGAAACAAGCAAAATAATCACTAATAACAAAGGGAACAATCTACCTAGTCAAGTTAACGAGCCAGCAAAATCCTGAATGCACTACTTATGCACATTGATGAAACCTGATCTAGAGATACACATGTCTATGTTGATTGAAAAACTATGGAAAACATTTAATGTGATAACGATTTTTTTATTAAAAAAATTTAGCTTCATGTCATGAATAACACACATCACGTGATAACAAAAATAGATATTCGACCACTCATATCAGTATAATTCATGAACAATGAACTCTTCCTGTAGAACTCATTGTATGGAGTACAACATATAAGAGACTCTCGTGAAGAGTGCCACTAATATTTGGTGAGCAAGATTCAAAACCTTAATTTTGTGAGAAAGAACATGCATAAGAAAATCACTAGTGAATGCATTTTTTTTTTCAAATAATGAAAGTCAAAGGCTACAAAGAGGAGTATAAGATGTATCACTTTCTCTATTGACATAGTATTCAAATCTTTTGAAGCTCATTACTGTTTTCTTTATGGGGAATATAGTAGATCTTATATCATCTAGTCAAATGTCAATTCATATTTAAGGTTATCTCACCACACCGATGACAATCATCCCAAATCTTACACAAGTGATCAAGACTTACAAGAGTTTACTGTGTGCAGTACATATAATATATGAAGCAATGTATACCAAGTACTCCAAACAAGTTCTAAACAAATTCATCGATCATTCATTTTTACTAGTACTTGATCACAAGATAACATGTTTAAGAATATCACTTGAAAGTGTTATATCATCAAAAACCCTTTTTCCTCATTTTTTTTTTCATTTTTTTAAAAAGATAATGCAAAAAATAAGATAAAAAAAATTAGAATGCATGCATGAATATGTAGACACCATGAACTTGCAAATGTATGCACCTTAATGAGCTACACAAATGCTTTTACCTTTAAGAACAACATGAGAAATACGACAATTCAATTCATCATCTTCACCCATGAGTGTACTCTTTTTAACCCAAAGCTTCCTGGAATAAGAAGTTATCTTATTCAAGTAAATCATCATTTCAGTCAAATAACTGACTTGATTAGTCAAGAATCTGATCTGAGCAGTGATGTCGTGTTTGTTATTCCTAATCAAGAATTTGCGATAAGTAAGTCTTCTGTGACCTAATTCACCATAGTTGTAACATGTGGGACTAAACATAGAGGTGGCAATCGAGCC
>CAIGRS010067125.1:0-13039 GCA_903798395.1 Fraxinus floribunda | reverse complement strand
TTTCATTTCTCTTTCTGCTTGTAAGACTTTTTGAGTAACCATGTCTATTTTAGTTTCTAGTATAACTTCTCCTAAGAGTAAGAGTCTAAAGAAATTTTTCATTCGTTTTAAAACTTTCTTAAAGTTTTCAGCATCTAAACTTTTATTGCTATCAATAGTAGTCACCAACCTATCAATGCATATAAAAATTTGGATGTAAACTGTCACGCGTTTTATACAACGTAAATTATTCCGCAAGTGTACGGTGTCAAGTTTTGTAACATATGAATGCAGTTAGAGTGTCGAACCAACATGAATTGTAATATAATTTTATACTAAGTACTATAATTGTGTAATCTCTATTTTATTTAGATGAATGGATTTTTGATTCAATGTTTTATCTAAACTAGGGATGGTTATGACAAATTCAATAAATAAATGCAAGTTATATGAATTAATCAATATAGAAGAGCCTAGTGTATGATTTCACATCTCTATCAAATATGATTGTCGACAACCTAGTTATTTTTAATCAATTTTCCATGTTTATAAGTAAGAATCCTAATGTAACTTTACCATCTCTCTTGAGTGCCTAGTAAAAAGTAATCATAGAAATTAATTCCAATATCTCTATCCCGAATTAAAATCAAGATTTATCAAGAATGTGGTATATAGATGGAACAATTTTAAAAATTCTACACTCTCTCTTTAAACTTACAAAATAGTTGTGTTATTATTGTGATCGGGCCTAAATTCTCCTGTCTCGAGTGTCGAAATTGATTAGCATTTAACCATTCAATTAGTGGCCAATTAATTTGACAACATTAAATTAATAACACAAATAAACGAAAACGAAAATTTCATAGAAATAAATAAATTAAAATCATATCCTTAAAGTGTTGACTAATCAAACCATAGAAGAATTATATGAGACATGAAATCTATATTATACAATTCATAAAGAATAACATGAAGAGAAGAAAGATAAAACCGTTTTTTGGATGGTTGAATCAATATTCTTCGCCAAGTTGCCTTTGCCTCCTATATTTCTTAAATCTTGCCCCCTTGAATTGTTGCTCTTGACTCGATGAATTTTCCTTGAAAAGTGGTATTTATGGTTGTATTTATATTATCATGAAGCCATGGAAGAGTTATGGTTGGATTGGGATTTGAAAAGAGACTAAAATATTCAAAGCCTTTTTTCTTGCCCAATGGCGCCTTGTTACCACAAGCGTGGCATTGCAGCGTCGTAGTGTTGTTGATATGCAGCAATAGTTGCACTGCGACGTCCACTTTAAGGTGTAAAATTTGCACTACGCATCATTTCGTATTTTTAACAAAACTTTTTTCTTCCAACATCCGACTGAAGTGATTCAAAGTGCATTAAAAAGATAACTCAAATGGTTACAACTTTACCTTTTATAACTTTCTCCAATTCGAACGTTTACTATGTTGAAAATGGGTCTCAATCTCCGATTAAAAATTTGTAACATACTTACACGGTTGAGAATTGATTTGTGAAAATATTTTGATCATATTTCAATTCTTTTTGACTTCTAATTGCATCCAGATGACTTATAGCAATTTTTAATTATCGTTTTGTGGTTTGAATCAACTATTGTAAAGTTGCAATTAAGTCCTCAAATTTTGGATTTCACAATTTTTCGTTGTCATTTACTTATTTCTTTCAATTTGGCCTCCAATAATCAAGTTTTACCAAACCAACATCAACTTCTCTTTGATTCAAGCCAACATCACTCTTTTTTCCAAATCTCATATCATTCACACCAATTCACCTAATCTATAAAATAGCACGAAAACACAAATCAAAAAATTTTAGAACTTTAAGAATCAAACGAAATGTCATGATTAATTAGCGTTAATATGATGTGTGAAACACACTTACCAAACACCCCCAAACTTAATACTTTATTAGTCCTCGAGTAAACACACAAGAAAATGAAAAGAAAATAACGAAAACATACAAACAAAACAAACAAACAAACTCACATTAAACAAGTTTAGCTAGATAGGTTGCCTTTCAAGATTGAAAAACATGATATCAAATTCATGAATTACTTTAATGTTATAATGCAAAAGCTAAATTCTCACATATTCAATGCGAAACGTATGTGTGAAGATGGGATTCACACACCCCAAACTTGTTTTCTTTTTATTCTCTTCCCATGGATGTATTCTAAGGTTGATTTGCTATTATCAATTTCTTACACTACTCTAAATTGATTTAGTTTAATCGGTAATGTTAACAATTTATACATGTGTCGATTTTCTCAATTTTTTTTTGAGTGCTTCGGCAATAAATCTGATACCAAGTGATTCAAACCCACTAGTTATTTTAACCCATATAACTATTTCATAGTTGCACAATTATTTGCTTATTTTGATATTTTTAGTTCAAGATCAACCTTACCCTTTTTTCTTTTCTCAACCATTGTAACAAGCTTTTAATCGATAACTCCTTAGTTTTGAAGGCCAAATGGTACCTGGTTTCAAAATACCCTTATGGGCATACTAACTCGTGCCAAAAAAGTGCCGCATGTGAGGCATAGAGTTAACAAATAAAATGTTCTTTTTCCTTACAAGAAAAGAAAAAATTAAAAAGAGTTAGATCCCAAGCATACGGTCATCACATAGTTCATACTTGAAAGTTAAAGACACTCCACACTAGTAATTTTTTTCAACATGCACAGAATCACCACAAGTCTAAATCATATCTTGCACCGGTTCGAACAGCCTAAATTATGCTATATAAAGTTAAGGATGTAGTGAACAATATATTTTAGGATTAAGCATCTAAATTCTTTATTTCAACATAAATAATGTGAATCAACATATTCCCGTACTCATGTGTACAAGTATGTTTCACATGAATAAGTAAAAATTTAACCCAAAACACAACTTATTCATAATTCATAAATTAAGCGCCCGTTTGGCACCCATTTTTTTCTCATTCTTTTTTTCTTTCTTCATTTCAACCACACATTCTATCAATAAAATAATATTACACATAAACCTAAAAATTCTCCTTACTTTTTAACTACACATTCTTCTATCAATCACTATTCAAAAATACATTTTTCTACTAAAATTGGTATCAAACACCCCCTAATACACGTTCTCAAGTATATACATCAATGCCGACAATACTATCCAACTCACACAAATACACAATTTTATTTTATTGTTATTTTTTTAACAATTACACAAACCACAAAAAAAAAAAAAAATCACTTAAAAATGGCACTATATTCATTTGTCGCTTGACTGTCTCAAAAGGCAACTTGAAATTAAAGAAAATAGAGGGCTTTCCTGAATGAAAATGTTGGTTGTCTTCATTGCTAACCGTGGATTGGTGATACGATGGTGGATGGATAGATGTTGAATGTATATTCTAGCTTAACTTATGAGAATAACAAACTCATTAATACACTAATGATAAAAAAATAAACTAATATCTAAAGATAAGAGATAGATGGATAGAAGTTTGAGTTGCTTCCCAAGAAGCGTTTTTTTAATGTCATTAGCTTGATGTTGTCAATTTGCCTTATGTTGGATTTTTAAGAGGCACTCATCTCTTCACATT
This sequence comes from Fraxinus floribunda, assembly GCA_903798395.1. Classification (NCBI taxonomy): domain Eukaryota; kingdom Viridiplantae; phylum Streptophyta; class Magnoliopsida; order Lamiales; family Oleaceae; genus Fraxinus; species Fraxinus floribunda. The sequence goes on along the minus strand of CAIGRS010067125.1, from coordinate 9,456 downwards.
TTCAAACTTTTTCCTTCGTTTTAAGTTTTTCTTCAGAATAGCACAACCGCTATGATTAGGAGGTGGCTTCAACTTCAATATAGCGTTCAAAACCTCTTTTGATTTGATAATGTTGGGAGGTTTCAAAGGTTCTACAATGTAGTTCGTTTTTCTATTAGGTGGATCGATTTCTTAAGCGAAGATGAAATCCACCACTTCCTTAATCCATGTGTAGCTTCCAGTAGCATGGAGAATGGCACTATATTCTTTTGTCACTTGACTGTCTCAAATTCCACAAGCTTTCTTTTGTTTGACATCACTTTCTTTAGAAACTTGGCATAATTCGACATTTGTGTCAAAGCATCTGCTAAAGGAATATTGATGTGATCTACTTGAAGACTTCCAAAAATTTTGTAAACTGCTCATCGAATTTCTTTTTCAAGAATTTTTGTAGACATTGTAGTTGTGACTTCAAGATCGGTAGATTATCTGGGAATGAAATTGAGCTAGGCTTAGAAGTTTTCCTTGTTGCCTCTGCCTCTACCTCAACCGTCTGCTTTTAAACTAGTTTTTCTTCAACATGATCTGAAGCAAATGTAGGAATCAAAGCCTTTGTAGGTTTGCCCTCTCCAACTACTTTACCACTCAATGTGATGACATTGTTGCACTCCATTGGGTTGACCTTGGCGTCATTGGGAACTTCCCTTCTTGTTAGGAATTTATTGCAATTGCTGGCTGACCTATCTGTACGTCTAGATTCTTTACTGTAGTCCCTATACTAGTCATATGAGTTTCAATGTTATCAAGTCTTGACTAATCTTGTCGAATCTCGCCCTAGTCTTTGAAATAAAAGTTCCCAAAATGTCCTCCACCAATGGTTTACCTTCAGAAGCTTGATTATTAAACATAGTCCTGGATGGTACTTGTTCGCTGAGTAGTTTTGTCTCTAATAGAAGTTTCTGCCATTCATATACTGGACTTACTCCTTCTCTGAGTCAGACTCATGGCATGAGGTGGAAGCAGCCATGATAGAATCTACTTTCTTCTGAGTTCCTTGTGATGTCAATGCAGCCATTTGATTGTGAGAGAGGACGTTTGAGCTGTAATGGGATCCACCTCATAAAGACCAGCCATTTTCTTTGCAATTGAACGCTTACTTGGCCATTGATTGTTGGTGGCAATTTCATCCAAGAGTAAATATGTAGAATCTACAATCTTGGACATCAAAGTACCCCTACTGCAACATGTACTACTGTTCGTATCTGACCATTTAGCCCGTTGTAGAAGATTTCCATTTGCATCTAGTCCTGATAGCCATGCCAAGGGCATCTTCTAACTAAATCCATGAATCTCTCCCAAGCCCCATAAAATGGTTTGAAGTCTGTTTGTCTGAACTGACCAATTTCACTCTAGAATTGAGCCATCTTTGAAGGGGGGAAAATTGTGAGAATTTTTTAGCTAATCCTTCCTAATTTGCGATGGATCTATATGACAATGATTGAAACCATGCTTTGACTTTATCCCACAAAGAGAAGGAAAATAAGTGTAGTCGGATGACATATTCAGTAACTCCATTCATTTTTACAGTATCGCATATTTCAAGAAAAGAATCAAGATGAACATTTGGATCATCTATTGGAGATCCCCAATTAGATTTTGTTGTACAGTGTTAATAAACTCTGGCTTCAATTTGAAATTATTTGCAGCTATTGTTGGGCGTGCAATACCGAAGTAGTTGTCATTGCCAACTGGTCTGACATAGTATCTTATAGCCCGATGCTGATTGTTTTGATTTGCTACTTGTTTTGCCATTGCTTCGAGTTTATTTCTTCTGACACCCCCTTTAAAATCTGAAAGCTCTTTAGATTTCAAGATCAATGGGTAATGGTCTAACGCTCCTCGATTTCCGCATAAACCTGAAATACAGAATAAGCAAATTATTTAAAAGTAAAGAAATCTAAGTTAAAACAAAACCTACTTGGTAATAATATTATTCTACACTTTCTCTCGAAACCCATAAAATCTAGGTTGTGACCGTGCCTAAATTCCTCCATCTCTAGTGTTGGAATTGACTAGCATCTAATAATTCAATTAGTGGCCAATTAATTGAAAGCATTAAATCATTAACACAAATAAACAGAAAGGAAGATTTCATAGAAATAAAATCATATTCTCAAGTTTTGGCTAATCAAACCCTAGAAGAATTATTTAGTTCATAATATGAGACATGAAATCTATACAATTCATAAAGAATAAAATGAAGAGAAGAAAGATAAAACTATTTTTTAGATGGTTGAATCAATCTTCTTCTCCAAGTTGCCTTTTGCCTTCTTGATTTCTTGAATGTTGCCCCATTGAATTGTTGCTCTTAAGTCAATAAATGTTTCTTGAAAAGTGGTCTTTATGGAAGAGTTATGGTAGGATTGAGATTTAAAAAGAGATCAAAATATTGAAAACTCTTTTTCTCGACAAGGGTGCTGTGGTGTTGCGGCACCAACTTTATGGTGAAAAACTTTCACAACGCATTCATCCGTATTTTTGTCATAACCTTTTCTCTCGACATCCGATTGATGTGATTCAAAGTGTGTTGGAAAGATAACCCAAAAGAATACAACTTTACTTCAGATAACTTTCTCTAATTTGAATGTTTACTATGTCGAAAATGGGTCTCAATCTCTGACTAGAAATTTGGAACATATTTGTGTAGTTGAGAATTGATTTTTGAAAATATTTTGATCATATCTCACTTCTTTTTGACTCTTAACAATATTCAATTATTGTTTTGTGGCACGAATCTACCATTGAAAAGTTACAATTGAGTTCTCAAACTTCGGATTTCATCATTTTTTTGTTATTCACATTCTTTCAATCTAACCCCCCAATTATCAAGTTTCACCAAACCAACATCTTCTCCTTGATTTATGTCAACATCACTATTTTCTCCAAATTTCACATCATTAACACCGATTCACCTAACCTATAAAATAGCACTGCAAACATTAAGCTCTTATGAGTGCGTCTTAACTGCATGTGTGAGATTTGAGATGACGATCATCGATGTGGTAAGACGACCTTGAATATGTATTGTATTTTAACTAGTTGTTATGAACTCCTATATATTTCAAAAAAGGAAAAACATTTAAATGTCATAGAAAAATGTGAGACATCTTATACTTTTTTTGTAACTTTTATGACTCTAGTGATTAAGCCTATTAGGGTATTTAAAATCTAGTGCCCTATATTCATTTGGTTTGAGATTTATCGGCCTAAAATTCGTTATAGTGGTTATTCACAAAATTTAATGAAAAAAAGTCCACACAAGACTAGAAAAACAGGAGAGAAATACGCTTACAACTAGAGGAAGAAAGAAATGTTATAAAATAACAAAAATTTATATGAGCTTTTTAATTTAAAAGATCTTAGTATCACTGATCTTGAATTTCATAATTTGAGGAATTATTTTTTTCAATGTTCATTCTCATTGATTTAAGATTTTGAGTCTTACTTACAGATGATTAATAGTACTTTTCATACATGGGCTACATATATAATTAATCCCATGTGTGGAAAAGTTCAATATTTCTGAACTATACTTGTATTAGTAAGCAAATCGCACTGTTCATGTAATTTGATTTTTCACTATTTGATGTTATATTTAAATATCCATGGGGAGAAGTTGGTACATTATTGATTGTTGAGTTTGTTTTTGAATTTTTGACTTAGCGAGTCGTAGATATATTTTTGATAGATGATCTGACTTGTTCCTATTACTGGATGCTTCCGAGTTTTCAGCTTCAGTCGAAAGTGGGGTTTGTTCAAAGGTAGACAACCTAGCAGCTAAGTCTCTATTTTCCTCACAAGTAGTGGCCATCTCAGTATGGACAGCCGCTAATTGAGTTTTTAACTGTTGTTGGTTAGTGACAAGTTGTGCTAGTTGTCGAGTGAGGGCATAAAGTTGAAATGGGTCCATGATCAGGTTACTGGAACTAGATATGACAAGACGACCACTACGCAACTACATACAATGTACTACTAGCTAAATGAAGTGTATAGAGAGATCAATAAACAACTCATTTTAAAATCGAAAATAACGACTTGATCAAATTTATTTTATTTTTTAATTTTTGGTGATCTACCAAAAATTGTACCTGAGCAAACTCAAACCGAATGGAAGAACTCCGTGTGATCTGATCTTCAATACCTAAAACAAAGGCGTCGAGATGTGTCATTGTCGCGCCTCTGATATTTAAGTCAGACAAGTGCTCAAGAGATGTTTATACTGAATGCTATTAAAAACTTACCCGAATAATGAGGCAGAGCTGCGTATTTATAGAGGTTTGTGGTGGAGTTCCAGAAGGACTGAACTTCTATTGTCAAAGGTGTTTGTGTCGTGTTAGGATTGCACAATTTGAGATAAGGTGAGATTTATGGTAATCTAGGGATTAGTGTTTGGGTTGAATTAGTACTCCATGGGCAAGTATTTTTTGGAGGGGTGTGAGAACATATGAGTTAGGGGATTAGGAATCGACCCATCAATAGGCTCGACCTCTAGACCCCGACCTTGGAAATAGCCCAAAAAGGTTGGGCTGAGGTTGGGCCATTCGGGGTCGGTGAAAATGGGTACCGACCTTGATAACAAGTGGGCACCAAGTAATTGATAATTGGGCTCTGAAATTTGTAATCAAAACATGTCACTAAACTGAGGCCCAAAACAGTAAAGTTACGATTTTTTTTGTTCATTGCACGGCAGCCAACGAGCCTTCCTTCTCTTCCAGGTTTCTTTCCTCTTTCTCGCTATCTATTTCTTCCCTGCTCCTTCTCTACAACCTCTGCTTTACTGGTGTCGGGGTTTTCTTTGCATGGGCGGTGTGTGATTGTTGGGGCTGTGGTTTGCGCATAGGCAGTGGGTTGGACTTAGGCGGGGGAATATAAAGCTACTGAGAAGTGGACTGTGGTGGTGGAGATGGTATCGAGTCCTGTAGCTGCAGGGGTATGATGTTAGTTGGTATTGGTTTTGGGTTTGGGTGGGACAGTAGGCGGCGGTCGACAGGTTGATGAAATCTGATGGTGGCAGCGGTGAACTAGTGGGAGTTGTAAGAGATTGTGTATGTAGAAATTAGGTGCGTGGATGTAGTAGTTCCCAATATTTAGCTCTGATACCAATTTGATGTAGGATGAATTGGAATTCTCACCGAGGGAAGAATCAAAGAAGAAGAAGAATGAAAAGGTAGAGGGAGAAACCGTAAGAAGAATAGGGGAGGAAAAAAAAACACGGTAGCCGTCAATTGTAATTTTCATTCAATCAATAATTAATTCAACTACAATGAAAATCCAATAAATAGCAAAAACCTAACTTTAAGGGCTTGGGCTAACTCGTTACTATAAGCCCAATAATAGAAAATATAAATAATAAGTTCAATAACGATAAAAATAAATCTCGATGATATCCGCATTGCAAAAACTTCTAGAACCATTCACACCATTTCTCTGTTGAAGGGGGGGGGTTGTAATTCTCTGTTCCAACAAATATTTGAGAGATTGGTGGTCAGTCTTTATGATGAAGTGTTAGCCCTCTAAATAATGTCTCCATTTACTAACAACAGTGACTGAGGCTAGCAGTTCCTTTTCATAATTTGACATACCCATGTTCCTGATTCCAATAGCCTTGCTTAGGTAAGCTAGAGGCCTTCTGTCTTGCATTAGCACAACACCAATTCCACTTTTGGCAAGCATTGGTTTCAATGATGAAAGTGTGATGGGAATCAGGTAAAGCAAGCACAGGCGTTGAACTCATGGCTTCATTTAATTGTTCAAAGGCTAAACCTCTAGCCTCTGTCAACTGAAAATTATCTTTCTTAAGCATGTCTATCAATGGTTTAGTTATCACCCCATAAATCTTGACCAGTCAACCCTAGGAAGCCCCTCAACTATTTGATGTTCCTAGGTTTAAGCCATAGCTGCATTGCTTCCACCGTGCTGGGATCAGCTGAGACTCCTTCTTTGCTGATAATATGACCAAAGTACTCAACCTTCAATTGCCCAAAACTACACTTGGACCTCGTTCGTTAAATTCCNATTGCCCAAAACTACACTTGGACCTCGTTCGTTAAATTCCGCAAGTGTACGGGTCGTGACACATAATAAAATGGATTCATTAATTCGGAATATCATCTCACAGAGACGACTATCTGATATAAAGTTTTAAACTAACCTAGCTTCAATTTAAATTAAACTGATAACTAATGATTAAATCAAATTGTGTTTTCTAACAAAGTTCTAATAAATAAAATAACAAACTCAAATTCAAACTATAGATAAAATTACGTGATTTGATAGTTAGGATTTTTTATTTCACTTAGATTATTTATCATACATTTAATTTCAATTTATTCAACAATTTTTTCTTACTTGCTAATGATCGAATTAACATAATGTAGTTAGGGATCTTTTTCAAGCAACACTAATTCTATTTACTTGGACCTCGTTCGTTAAATTCCACAAGTGTACGGATCGTGACACATAATAAAGTGGATTCATTAATTCCGAATATCATTTCACAGAGACGACTATCTGCTATAAAGTTTTAAACTAACCTAGCTTCAATTTAAATTAAACTGATAACTAATGATTAAATCAAATTGTGTTTTCTAACAAAGTTCTAATAAATAACATAACAAATTATTAAATAAAATAACAAACTCAAATTCAAACTATAGATAAAATTACGTAATTTGATAGTTAGGATTTTTTTATTTCACTTAGATTATTTATCATACATTTAATTTCAATTTATTCAACAATTTTTTCTTACTTGCTAACGATCGAATTAACATAATGTAGTTAGGGATCTTTTTCAAGCAACACTAATTCTATTCATATGCCCGAACTTATTATATCTCTATATAAATTCATAGATATATGAATGCATTAATATATAGGAATTCAACAAAGCTCACATAACTTATAATTATCTCTCGATCTCTTATAGTGTCTATGTCAATTATTGCATGAGTNATCACCTCTCGGTTTCAGTGTTATCCTTACAGTGGCTGTCGTCCTTTGTTTTTCCAGAAGCTGCCGTCCTTTGTGTTTACGTGAATGTGTGTATGGTTAAACAATTCAACCTTTGTTTTTCTTCCAGCCTCCCGTGTTGCGTGAATGTTTATATAATTTCTGCCCTCTATCTATTATGTGGCTGTGTGGATCATATATATTGCAACCAATGTGTGGTCCAATTTTGAAAGCTCAACTTGAAGCCCACTAAACTCCAAGACCAAATTAAATTAATCCTTCTTTCCAAGTCTTCAATTTTTTAATGTAATGCAAGTTGATCCTTAAAAATAATTTTATTTGTGCAGCCCATGCCAATTTAGTCCTTGTACTTTGGATTTTTCCATTTTTCGCTATTTTGTATTATTTTCTTCAATTCTTCATTAAACATAAAATCTTTCCTACAAAATACAATTTAACATAAATTAGGTAAAATTTTATTCAAAAAAACAATAAAATATCATAATTTAGAATATCGAATAAGTATAAAACCACACTTATGAGCCCTCTTGGCATATAGTTGGTGTTTCTGTAATATCCCCATTACTAATTCCAAATGTTGGCAAGGAGAGGCTAGATCAGTGCTGTACACCAAGATGTCTCAAAAATACTAAAACATATCTCCCCAGCTGGTCCTTGAACACTTCATTCGTGAGGCTTTAGAAGGTAGCGGGTGCATTGGTGAGGCCAAATGGCATCACCTTGAACTCATACAACCCTTGGTGTGTTTTAAATGCACTTTTCTGAACATCTCCTTCAGTAACTCTTATCCGGTGATAACTTGCTCTAAGATCAATTTTTGAAAAAAATCTTTGCTCCATAAAGTTCATCTAATAGTTCATCAATAAGTGGCATTGGGAATTTGTCCTTGATTGTTGGGGCATTCAACTACGTGTAATCAACACAAAATCTCTAGGTTCCATCCTTCTTCTTGACAAGGAGTACAGGTGAGGTAAAAGGACTATTGCTTGCTTGTATAATCCAAGATTCTAGCATTTCTTTAATAAGCTTTTCTATCTCTAACTTGTGGATGAATGGACACTTCTAGGGTCTGATTTTAAAAGCCTGGGCACCTTCTTTAAGAGGAATGTGGTGGTCATGTGATCTTGGAGGAGGTCGCCCTTTTGGTTTCGTAAACACCTTTGAGAATTTATGGATTACTTCTAGTAGTTCACTAGGTACCACCTCTTATGGTTTTTCCTCTTTAAGAGAATATAACTGTCCCACAACTCCATAGTGATTCCTGTCCATTTTCCTTTCCATCTCTCGTGCCTCTATCATGTCCACCGATAATTTTGATACTTCATTTCTCAACTTAACCTCACTGCTCTATCTCAGGAGCTTAACATAGAGAAAACGTGTTTTAACTAAAGAGACCTGCTACACGTACAGGGTTCGGCTTTCACAGGTGCTGCCAGGCCACAAACATTCAGGTGGGGCCCATATTTATTTATGCATTTTTTTTACACAGTGGGGCCCCTCCACAGTGAGGGGCCTGTAAGTCCTGTAAGAGAGCAGACCCTGTACGTGGAGAGAAATCCTTAACTAAAACTCGTTACAATTTCATTTAATCAAAATGGCACCGTATGACTTGAACCTAAACGATATCACATGCTTTTGAATTTCAGTTACTTTTGTTGGCTTCCTCTTTCCTTCATTCTTCCCCTTTCTTTCTTCTGGTTCTGATTCTTTTCCCTTCCCAATTACTATTCACGTGACACCAGGTAAATAGAAGCTCAAAGGGAATTATCAGCTCGTCCCCACTAGCTAATTTAACAAAATGATTTGAGATGTGTAACATTTTTTATAAAAGATTCAATATCTGAAGAGTCTTTCTAAGTCCTATTTCATCAGTCAGCAGGACACGCACTCCATGCTACAATATATATCTAGAAATCAGCAGCTGTATTATTGGGAATTTCAGAGCTCCTCCATGTCCGCAAATTGCTGCGGCCCCTTCATGCATGAGAAAACTGACAAAAAAATAATCTACAGTAATAAATTGGTCAATCTCACACTACAAAACTTTTTTATTTCCTTCAAGGGAAAGGGAAAAGGAAAAGGAAAGGGTTAAAGAATTGACCTTGGCCTTCAGATCATCAATCTCGAGCTTCAACTCCTCATCCGTCGTGCCGGCCATACAAATCCAGTTTCTTCGTCACATTTGTTTTCTTCATCCTCGTCCCCAAAGTGTATGTCGAAGTCCAAAGGAAATTGAGATGCAGAGAGACCCAAAATCAGAGCAGAGAGAGAGAGAGAGAGAGACACTTTATAGTAACGACCATGCTACTTGTACAAATTAACTTGACAAATTGGGCTTACAAAGTGATGTGGTCTGAATATAAAAGACTTAAAAGTCATTCCTCTATTTTTTAGTTAAATCAAGGTTTTCTATTCCCAATATAGGATAACTTTGATTTATTTCTC
>CAIGRS010067094.1:0-17746 GCA_903798395.1 Fraxinus floribunda | reverse complement strand
CAAAACTCCATCTTTTAATAATGTAAGATAAGATACTAGTCAGACGCACGTGCAATGCACGTGCTACCAACGTAGTTGCCTACTTAATAACATGGTTGTAAAAGCTTAAAAAAACAAACATCAATGAGGCATCGGAAGACAAATTTGATCATCTATGTACAAGTGAAATAGTATTGTAGTTAACACCCTATTATTATTATTATTATTTTTTTTATCAAAAGATATCATGTTAATTATGCGTGCAAACAGAGATGAAACATAATAAAGAAATGTGGAAACGGAAAGAAATTGAAACATTAGGTTGTAGGACAGAATTTTCGATGTTATGAAGAAGCGTTGTAGTCAAAAGTATGATTCAACAATGGCAAAGCATATATCTTAGAATCTTTACAACAAAGCCGTTATATATAATTTAAAGTAAGAACATGCTGATCCATGCTCACTTAAGATCAATAGGCTTAGAAGCCTCCAAAGTCCATAAGTCACAGATTTCCTAATTGACCCGGTGTACTTAAAACTCCTTACAACAACGCTCACGTGTCAGTAGCAGTTTAAATACATTTAACATGTTACATATAATTAAATCCAACTATTAACATGGCATTTGAAACAATTGTTTCAACTTCACACATCAAAAGCAATGAAACCGTCTGCTTGTGTGAATGAAGTATACCTTTTCAGGTTGATCGAGCACTAATGATCCTTTGTACTCAACCCATCCATCACCATCTTTGGCTTGATGATATTGACAACAATCCTACATAAGAAATGTCATCAGTCAGTATGCATAGACCACACAAGCTAAGGACACTTTTACCGCCTCCGAGAAAGAAGTCTAACCTGACACCATCTTGCTTTGGCCTTTTTGGTGCAGACCCAGACATGTGAATTGCCACACTTTCTGCATTGTATGCACCTTGACTCCTCAGAACAAAAGTCAGTAACATCCTGCTCAAAATGGAGTTACAGAAATCAATGTTCTAAGTGAGTTTATATATTTGAATACACTAAGCAAAGTTGATCTAATACATTCTGTGTACCTTCAGCAAACAAGCAGATTGTAAAGGCTGATTCATGAAAATATAGATAGTTTATATATTTGAATACACTAAGCAAAGTTGATCTAATACATTCTGTGTACCTTCAGCAAACAAGCAGATTGTGAAGGCTGATTCATGAAAATATAGAATGCCATTTTAAAAAATCCATAGATGTTTTAAAAAAAACTACTTTAGAGAAGAAAATTATAACCTCTCTTGTTCAATTTAAGTTGCACATTATAGAAGCTCAGTATAAAAGCACACACTTCAACTAAGAGGGAAAATGAAAAGAATTCAATATTTAGCCAATAGGAAAAATGCAAGACAACAAAACGAAAGTATCAAAACAATATTTTGATGTGTTTGGCAATTTGAGAAGCTATATTTATAGGTTTTGACGCCCATATATAAAAAACAAATTTATCATTTATCTTTATAGAACACACATGCATACATATATTAAAAACTTAGTTCAAAACTTTGTCTGGAGTTGATGTGAACCTACAATGCCAAAAACCTATCTTTTGAGCAATTTCGGACAAAATAGCCCACACATGTTTGCCGATATTTCGCAAGAGTAAGACGAACACTATAACGAAGAAAGCATTAAAACTACTTACACTATCACTCCAGTTAAGAAGGGCTGCTCAGAATCTCCTTCCTGCATTGAAGATGAGAAACTTCAGTACTAAAAAAATCAGTAATAGGATAGGCTAGTATGCTAAACAAGATATTGAATATATAATTGACCTTGAAAAAATTTACCAGTCTTCTGGTCATACTCGCACTCTCTTCTTTCTAGATACTACAACACAAAGGTTTAAACAAACACCAGCTTCAAAACAATGCATAATTGGAAATACCTGCTAAAAGCCTAAAGGTGATTTGGTTATCAAAAAAATGCCCCAGAAATACCTCCATTGCCTCCTTTTCCTTTTCGGCCTCTCCTTGCCTATTAGTCGAGCACAATCTTCAGGCGAATCAACTTGACATGGTGCCTAAGATTTTTTTGGCAGAATTTAACAGTTAATAAATTTAAAAGAAGGGGGGAGAACTTCTAGAAATAACTTCACCAGGAAACATAATATATCACTGAAAACATTTTCACTCATAATGTTTCACACATTATCTTAATTACTTCAGCAATTTAGGTTCAAATTTAATGAAAGATCTAGATAGTTTGACTCACAGTTTCGATGAAGAATTCTTCATGTGCTCCTAAAATAATTAAGATCCAATGTGATAATACAATAACCTCAAAATTTCTACAATTCAGAAATAGTCAGTGACCTGACCATGTGTTAATGGTTTATCATTCCGACTGATTATAAATATGGGAAATCCAACAGTGAAAAACACGCATTCGAAGATTACATTTGTGAATAATCATGGGGCATAGTTGATGAAAGTGAAAGAATAAATCACAGATTTACCAAATTCTGAAGTAAACAACAGAATCTGACGGTGCCCACTACGTGAGAAGAGGCGAAATGAATTTGATAGATACGAAAACCCCTCTTGATTTTTTCGATTTTGATTTTCGCAATCAGCTGAAAAGAACAACGATTCCTTACAAATAACGGGTTCGGTGGCTATGGAAGTGTGTTGGTGGCCGGTAGTAATCGCTGATGACCTCCGTGTCTCCGTGCGAGACGGAGCTTAGGGTTTTCGGAAAATGAGAAGGGAAAGCGTGTGAGAGGGAGAAATGGTAGTACGTCTGTTTGAAAGGGGGGAAAAAACAAATTGTCAATATCTGCCTTTGCGGTTCGGCTCGACATGGCTTAAATGGCCGCTTTGCTACATTAAAGGCAAAGTGCCTCTTTTATATATGTAGGAGTAGGATAGGATAGGATAGGATAGGATAGGATAGGATAGAAGTAGGATATGATAAAATAGGAAAAAGAAACCCTAAAGAGTTCAATTTATACCCATTCCCATCGTCGTAGATCTTATGTTGAAATCAATGGTCCAGAGCAACTTACAACTTTTCCAATTCCATATCACTAAAAGTGTCAAAACAAAAATGCGACTTAAAGCCAGTGGTTTTGGGTTTGGGTTTCGGGCTTGAAAGGAGTTATTGGGCAATAGAACTAACCGGCTGGGCCTTAATGAAAGGACCCATTTCATCATAGCCCAAATTGGGGCTGGATGTTGGCATCACAATCCAAGAATGTGGAAATTAATTTATATACAAACCCCCTACACTATCTATCATATCCAAACCCTAAAATCATTTTTTTCCCATCTTCTCTCTACTTTCTTCACCATCCATCTCTCTACTCTAAAGCCGCCTCTGCATGGATCTGCTGTAAAGGCAAACCACGACATTCAAATCATCGCTACGACTGAGCTGATACCGCTTCATCCTTCCGCTGCTACAGATCCACTCTTTTTTTTAGTGGAGGATGTGTGGGTTGCGGTGGTAGGGTAGGTGGTAGATGTGTACAGTGCGATGATGGCAATCGCGGTGATGGTGGCAGATCTGATTTGTTGTTGTTAGAAATGGTAGGTCTGGTGGTGGCTGAAAATGGTGGTCGCGGTTGTGGCGAATTTGGTGGTCCCAGTGATGGTGGCATGATCTAGTTTGGATCTGATTTGTTATTGTTGGAAATGGTAATTGTTGTGATGGCTGAAAATGGTGACGGTGGCAATGGTAGAGGCAGTAACAACGAATGTGAGGTGGTGGCGATTTGTGTAGTGTTGGCTATTTTGGATTTGATTTGGTGTTAGCAGTACTAGTGGGGTGGTGACGGTGGCTGCGGTTGTGACAGTGGCGACGACCGTGGTCGTGGGTGGGATGAAATGGGTTGGGATGGGATGGGGTGTTTGTAATCAATTATTTGGTTTATTGTAACCAATAATTGGTTAATTTGTGACAAATAAATACTAAGTGACCTAAAAATTGTGGTTGTGATTCACAATTTATTACGATTTGTGATCGAGAAATAATGTGACCTATAAAATTCTTGATTTGTGATCGGATAATAAGTTGTGACCAATAATTTGATAAGTTATAATCGAGAAATTAATTGTGACCAATGAATTTGATTCGTGATCGAGAAGTAATCTGTGCTCTATAAAATTTTTGATTTATGACTGATAAAAAATTTGTGATTAATAATTTGATAAGTTGTGACCGAAAATTATTTTGTGACTAATTAATTAGATAATTGTATTATATTTGTATCTTTTTTTTTTTTTTTTGGTACCCAGGTATCTCAGTTTAGCCAGACTAATTTCTTGGACCACCAGCCACCAGCTAATCAGTAACTGGCGGAGGTAAACCACGGATTATACCCAAATTGATCAGGGTTCGAGCACTCATTGGCAAATACTTGATTAGATAAGAATTTACGTAAGTTAGCTAAGTATCAAAGGAATGTGTATTGTGCCACCATGACCAACCTAGACAACATTTCCAAATTCCAACATTGCCATGTTCATTTCTTTGTAATTGAAAAGATTCATCACAAAGATCATCGTCACTAGATAAGTTACATCTTAATATCCAACTATGGTAGCCAAAATAAGCAAAAAACCCCAAAAAAAAAGGACCACAAAACAAAAAATCTACTTTATTGATATCAAAAAAAGAAAATAAAATAAAAATCCAGACTTAGGAGAGCTGATCAACCTATCCTCAAGCTAAAGATGCAATGAAAAACTTATAGCGTTCAGAGACAGTGAGTCTATGATAAAAGATAGATTAAATTAGTATTTTTTTAAGCGTTACACCTCAGTTTTGTGTACCAGTACTTTACGAGGACAATGACAAAGGTCAAATAAATAGAAGAAACTATTAGTGATGAGGATTATGATAGGGAATTAAATATATTAATGATTAACTTAAGATGATAGATTTCAGAGATATTTTTGTCTCTAATTGTAGATCACACTTTTGTTATGTGATGACTAATATGAAACTTATTTGTTGCTACTTTATGATCTATTTTATATTTGTTTGCAAGTTACACTTCTAGTTTCGGTAAATTGTGGTTTATAGTTTAAAAACACAAAGGGGTTTGTAAGGAATCAATTATATTTCATGATTTCATTTGATTGTTATTACAAAATTTATAGTTATACTTACTTTACCTAAAAGCAGTACTTTCATTTAAATGAAAAATCTTAAAAATGAGAAAAGAGAGCAAAAAAGAAAGTTTAAATGTCACTTACTGATAAATTTAAATACATTGTAAATGTAAATGAATATATTGGGGAATACAAATTTGAAGGCATTCTTTATAGGAAAAAATATCAAGAATTTAAAATACTTCTTTAAATCTTAGTTTCAAGTATTTTTAAAGTTGTAGGCTCTGTTTGGTATACATTATTTTTAATATATTTAAGCCCTGTTTGGTACACATTATTTTTTTCATTCTCATTCTTCTACTCATTTTCAACCACACATTCTTCAATAAAATAATATTTTACATCACATCAATAACTTTTCCTTCATTTTCAACCACACATTATCCATCAATCTACTATTCCAAAATACATTCTTTCAAAATAATGTGGATCAAACACCCCCGTAGTTTATTTGTCAATTTTAAAACCCTATAAATTATTTGGTTTCAAGACAAATATATTTTAAAGTATTTCGAGTTTTGAAAGGTGCAAGGCTTGGTAAGACAACAAGACCGAACCTCAAGTTCTAATCCTCATTATCTTAAATATTATTTTGATTGTTCTAAGATTTAATTTATATCATTAATTTAAAAAAAAAAATGAAACAAAGAAAGAAATAAAAGGCACAACCCTTTTGACCCCTACTCCCACATCAATAACTTCTTTTGATGTATAAACTTCTCTAAATAGTCACTGAACTTTGCCAACAATTTTCAGGAGGTCACCAAATTTCAAAACTTCTCTAAGTAGTCACTGAACTTTGCCAAAACTTCCCAAAAGGTCATCGAACTTTGCAAAATTTGGACCCCATATATCAATGATTCAATGACCCTAGAAACTTTCGGCAAAGTTGAGCGACTCTTTAGGGAAGTTTTACAAAGTTCAGTGACTATTTAGGAAAGTTTTGAAATTCAGTAACCCCTTAGGAACGTTTTGCAAAGTTCAGTGACTATTTAGGATAATTTTAAAATTCGGTGACCTCCTGAGAACTTTTGACAAAGTTCGGTGACTATTTAGGGTATTAACCCTCTAAACTTACATACATTTTGACTGTCAATAGGATTAACCATCTTTTTCATGCCTTTTCAATATGCGGGCCGCTTTTTTTAAACCCTTGTTTGATCACATTATTTTTTAAATTCTTATTCTTCTACTCATTTTCAACCACATACTTTTCAATAAAATAATATTTTTCATCATATCAACAATCTTTCCTTCTTTTTCAACCACATATTCCTCATCACATAAAAAAATTGCATTCTTGACTACAAAATGTGCACCAAACAGGGATTAAGTCTCATGCCTAGATTTTGTCTTTCTGACATTTTCGTGCCTTTTAAAACGCTGATTACAATGGTTGGCAGTGGTGACGAGAGGCTACAAAAGTAAATAAAATAATATTTTGGAACAAAAAACCTAGGAGACAGTATGTTCGGAATGAGTTATTAGCACAAAACGTCCATACATTTAATGTTTATTGTGCAAAACGTACTTCTTTCATTTTTTTATTTTTTATTTTTTATTTTATTTTTTTGCATTTTCATCCTTATTTTTACCTTTCATTGCATAAATCATCATTTTCATCCAATTTCTCAATAAAAGATTGTGAAATAACGAATATATCATCATATTAAATAAAAGAAAAAGAAAAAAAGACCAATAAAGAATAATTGCAATTATACTCTTAACGTTTTTTAAAAAGTACAAACAAGTCTCAAATAAATTATTAAAATATAAAAAAAAAACTCCCCAACCAGAGTTTTCTTACCTAGCTCGCAAATTTCCGACACCCATTTTCCCCATTTTCGCTTCCTGACACCCCAATCCGTCAAATCTGTGTTCCCTTCCACGCCTCTGTATTCCCAATCGGGTGGTGGTGGTGATGGGGTTTTGCAACTTGGCGTATTCCCAATTCCAACTCATTATGTGGCCAGTGGCTCTAATGACATGGTCCTGTATTATTCAAGCAACACTAGTAATTATATTATTCCAGTCGGGGCTAGTGGGGGAAGTAGCTTTAATTCTAGTATGGGTTCAATATTCCCAACTTATGGGAGCACTGCCAATAGTTGATTCAAAAAACCTAGTACATGCGAAGGTAGTTGGGTTAGCGCATTTAATGATGCTACACAGTGGCGAATCCAGCACTTCATTCAGTTAGAGCAGAGATCGTTGACTGTTGACCGATGATCGATGACAGTTGACAATCAACGATTATAATAGTCGAAAATATAATTCGATACATATACAAATCCATTAAAACGTAGAAAGTATATACATATGAAAATTTAATTCAATACAACCCAAAATACTAAAAAAAAATACAACTAGAGAAAGAAGAACTAGATATGGACTTTTTTCAGTTGAAAAAATCGCTTCATAATGTACAAAATGCCCCAATTTATTTTTCAATAAAATTGATTTAAAAGTCTCGAAACGAATAAACTAGAATATTTTTTATGTTGGAAATAACAGATGTCAAAATAATCTGTTAGGTTCATAGTGAGTTCTTGCATAACTCGAAAAGGACCGAGCTAGAATTTTAAGGAGAGTTTTTAGAGTTTGGAATTAAGTCTAGGGCTGGACAAAACTCCTGAATCAAATCGGACCGAACCGAATCGAGCGGTTCTTCATAAGTTAAATACCCGAACGGGTATCCGAATTGAAAACCGATGAGTTTGGGTTCTCGGTTCTAGACCAAGAACCGAAAAATTGAATCTAAATAATTTTTTTAATTTTTTATATTGAATTAATTAAATTATTTTAATTTTTTCTAAATAAATTAGCAAATTAATTAAACAATCCAGCCAAATTATTTTTTTGTTAGCCCAACATCTGGGCCTTATCCCTCCCCTTTCCATTCAAATTTCATTTGGTAAGCAGCGCCCACTTCCGTATAAATTCAAATTTTTTGATAATTTTAAAACCTACATTCCCATTCCCAAATCGATTTTGAAGCTCATTCATTTCACCGGCGACAGTAACTACTGATTAAATCATATGGATCACCGATATTTGAATATTAGTATCTATTTTTTGATATTTGTATACATTGAATTAATCTTATTGGACATCTTGTTATTTATATATTTTTAAATTGGGTTACGTTAATTTGTAAAAGTTGATTTGTGTAATATTGCTGTAAATATTAAAAATTTAATTATGGTACGAAACCGAACAGAATCGAACAAATCCGAACTGAACGGAACCGAATCCGAATGATTCCATAATTATATTTGGACCCGACGATTCCATTTATTAAATATCCAAAAGTCTTGGGTCGGTTCGGTTCCCATGTCCAGCCCTAATTAAGTCCATAGAGGTATAGAGTGTTATAAGGAAGCACAGAGAAACAAGAAAATGGGGAAGGGAGACCTATGGGACGATTCTGCTCTCATCAACGCCTTCGAGCACGCAATTTCCGAATACAAAGTTCCTCTGACTCTCTCTCTATACACACACATAGACATAAATACATTCTTATACACGTTTTGTACTTTTATATGCTAACATGTTGTTTCTTGTAGACGATGCACGGGGTGGGAGGTCGAAATGGGTCTTCTGAGGGAGGAAACCCCATTACTAATAATGAGGAAATTTTTGAAATTGTTAGCAAGAGTAGTGAAGTTAGCTCCTTTGTTGGGTAATGTTTTAGTTCTCCATTAATTTTTATCACTTATCCCTAAATTCCTAAAAATCTAATTTCCCAAATCATAGTTAAATCTCAAATAACAAATCACAAATCAAAATCACAACTCATAGTAATACAACATAAATTCTCATTTCTCATAATCCATAAATCACAAATTCACAAAAACAGAAAAACCGAAATTGAAAGAAATAGAAACCGAACGGAAACCGTACCGTTCAAGCATTTACCGAGTTAGTTCAGGCATCCACCGTCCATCGGTCTCGTTGATCGACAATTGACGGCGTCGTAGACAGCATGACGCCGTCGTCTCCCAATATCCCTCATCTCCTCTGCCGTTTGTTTTCAAATTGAAGAATTGGTTGTGGCTAATAGGTTTTTGCTAATTGATTGGGCCATTCATTAGGCCTTATTTATTTATTTTTTAAAAAAAGACCCAACAATAACAAAGGAAAAGGAAAAAACAAAATCTAGCCATTTTTTGTTAAAAAAAAAAGGCCCAACAATAACGAAGGAAAAAGAAAAAAACAAAATCTGGCCATCTTCTTCATTTTCCGGCTGACATATTGAACTGAAGCTTCGGCGGATCCAGTATGAGCGACCGCGGGGGCTGGTCAGGTGCTGGATCCGCCCTTGATGCTGCACCGCCAGCTTACGGTTCTAGGGCTATGTGAATAAATGGTGATGGTGGCATGGCCATGGTGTCAACCATGGTGCCAAGTCAAGAAAGTTACATATTGTAAAAGTAATTCTTTCCATAATGTCAAAATAAGTAACTTAATTGTTTTCAATTGATCGATATAAAATTACTTAGGGTCTGTTTGATTGCAATGATGAAATTTGGGTAAAAAGAAAATGAATTTCGGGGAATTGAATTGCCTAAAATTCATTTTACTGGAAATTGTCAATTAATTGTGTTTGATTGGTATAATTTTTCACTTGAAAAATGTTGAATTTTGGATCTTTTGGTGTTTATTTGACTTTGTTTTCCATAAAAATTATCCATTAAAGAGATTTTTTTTTTACGATTGTGGATATAATTTGTTTCCATTGCAAATAAAAATAAAAAACTGGAAAACTATTTCCTCACCAAAGTGGTGAAAAACCAATTTAATAAATTTAAGAAAAAAGGGATCACGTGGGGGGGGGGGGGGGAAGCAATTCCTAGGAAAACTTTTCCAATCAAACAATGCAAAATATGAATGGAAAATGATTTCCTAGTTCCATGGAAAATAAGGTATATCAAACATGCCTTAATTTAAAACTTACTTTGTTATTTATGGGTAAACAATTCAAGCTTAGCCAAACACGCTCTAATCTTGATTGTAAATGTTCTTTATTCCTTATGAACATTTAACTCCATTACTCTGTTCTTCTTAATTAGTTGTGAAGCTGCACAGGTTTCCTTCATTTATGGGAAGGCCCTTTCAATTCGAATTGCTAATGTTACAACCCATATTTTCTTTAGTCAAAGTCAAAGGTGAAATTGTCAAAGTCATAGTCAAAATGGGACTTAAATGAGGCAAATTATTTTCTTGGGATTTATGTTGTAGTGGATATTAATTGAGGATTTAAATTGGATTAAATTTGAAGTTATGGAGTTACTTATTTAGTTTTGGAAGTAAAAGACTTATATGTTATTTGGTTTGGAAGATGAGGGACCTCTATCACAAATATTCACTAATTAGACAAACCCATTTTCCCATCCATTTACGCACAATACACGCAGAGAGAAGACAGTACCGAGAAAAGGAAAGAAAAGAAAGAAAGGAAAAATGAAGAAAGCCACCAACGAGATCAAGGTTTGAGTCCTCAATTTCTTCTTCTATCTTGAGGTAAATTCAAATATATTGTGGTAAGAAATTAGGGTTTTTAATTTATAGCTTTCTATTTATTCTAGTGGATTGGAATGAATGATAATTGGAGATTTGGATTTTGAGATATGTGGCTTAATCTGAAAATTTGGGGACAATTGACATTCTTGCTATTTTTCCTTGTGATTGTTACATGATATTAAGTTAGATTGGTTGAAAATAATTTATCTTGTTCTTGAGTTCTTAGTTTGGATGAATATGGAGATTTTAAGAAAGGGGTTTTTGATAAGATTTATGTATTTAGTTAAAAGAAATTTGTATGAGGAATGTTGATGATTATTGACATGAAAATCTTGTTGTATCTCACCTAGGTAGCTGGGAAAAGTTAGTATTAGCAGGTTGGGAAAGTTGAGTGATTCGGAAATGTAGTAAATTTATGCTTAAGTTAGCCAAATGAGATAGAAATATTAAGTCTCGGCTTATTGTTTATTGAGGGATTTATATATTTCAATTCGATGTTAAGTATGAGTTATTATTGAGAAATCCCTTGTAACTTTATATGGATGGAATTGAAGTGGTTTGTGTGTGATCATTTCAGGAGGGGATTTGGATGTGGAAACAACATACCGGCCGTTAGTCCAGCCTATGTCTGTGAGTGGAGACACTTTTTTCCAAAAAGAAGATTTTTAATTTATAAACTTATAATCATGTTTATTTAATATGAATGTTGAAATGATTTCCAATTTTTAGAGAAGCATGTTAGTTGCATGAAATGTATTATTTTTGAGAAATTGGTAAATGAGCATGATTATGTTGATGCCATCAGAAAATACCCTGATGTAGTTATTTATTCTAGTGCACTGAGGGGCTACGGTCGTGTACTAGAGATGTGTATTTGACTCCTATACACTGAGGGGCTACGACCGTGTGTAAGGGTACCTATTATGCACTGAGGGGCTACGGTCGTGTGTAAGGGTACCTATTATGCACTGAGGGGCTACAGCCGTGTATAAAGATGATTATGTTACTTTCACTTCGTGCACTGAGGGGCTACGACCATGTACAGAAGTGTTGATCAGCATTTTATGCACATATGACTATAACTTTCAGATCATCGGTAGATGACTACATGGGGTGACTACAATGGGTATATTTTGATGTGATGATTCAGTATACAGTGGATTATTAGCTTTCAGTTCTCAGCTTATAGGTTAGCTTATGGATTTCAGATTATGGTTTCAGCTTACTGAATTCGACTAGGGTACTTGCTTAATGTGCTGTATCAATTATTATCATTTTTAGATATCAGCTTGAGCCAAATTTATGATTTAGCATCAGCATTATGAATTTATACGAAGTTATGATACAGCTTTCAAGGATAATGAGTACATCAAGACAATTGAAAAATTGGTTTTCTTTTATAAATGTATATATATACATAAAGGATTGTAATACCATTGTATAAACATTCCACTAACTAGGATTATTATCTCATATATTTTCTTAATATTTTCCTTATAGGAGGTTGACTGAGCAGGGGTGAAGGTTATATTGATAGTTTTACAGCCACTACTATCACCTACTGTAGGTTCTTTCGCTTAAGACTGTGTAATCATCAAGCGAACCTTTTGCTTCATTTTTGGAAATTTTTGTACTTAAATGTATCTACTATCACAATGGAATATTGTAAACTAAACTGCGTCGCTATTATGTTATTGAGAACCAGTTATGATGCATGGTGGTATGGACATTATTAGTTGGTCGAGCAATTGATTTTATGATGTTGGTATATGGGTGATTGGAAATTTTTGTGCTTACATGATGGAATATAGTGCCATTTTTAAAGGAAACTCTATCAAAATTTTTATAAAATTTTCTTTTGGTCAAAGGAAGCCCATATGTCAAAGTTAAGTTATTGTTGCATTGGTGGTGGGTCCGGCACTTAGTTGGTATCTACCATCGGCACACGACACGTGTCAGGTCCATTAGGGTGACNTTCTTTTGGTCAAAGGAAGCCCATATGTCAAAGTTAAGTTATTGTTGCATTGGTGGTGGGTCCGGCACTTAGTTGGTATATACCATCGGCACACGACATGTGTCAAGTCCATTAGGGTGACTTGGGACGGGTCGTGTCACCTTATCCCCGAGAATGTGTCCATGTGCGTAGAGTCCACGATTCACATTACAATCGTGGGTTGTGGGGTTGTGTAAGGAAAGACGTCAAAAGGTACAATATCCCCAACTTCACAACGTCCTGGTCTGGCGTGTCCTGTGGATGGTATAAAAAAGTGTGTTCCACATCCTTTCTGTACAGGTTCTTCATGTCTCTGAAGTACATCTTTTTCAGTCTGCATTCACCAATTTTAAACATACTTATGTTGTCTTCTCCGACGCACTTCAAGCCGGTCACCATACATAATTCTTGAATTGAAAATCTAAGGAGATTCTCGGCAACCTTGAACCACATTTAGTGTCGTTGGATTGCTTCACCTCCATCAAAAGCATTTTGTGTATTGTTTAATATTGAATTCGAATATAATTCATCCAGAGGAAGTGTCCAAAACATGTTCTTGAAAGAATTTGCCTCTATGCTTTAGTTAAATTGTCTTTTAGATCTGAAATTACATCATCCTTGAAGAAGACATTAATGCTAGCACCTACTATGTTTCCTTCTTCTATAGAGTATACAGAATCATGTATGATTGGTAAAAATAGAAGGTGATGTTAGTTTATTCGAAGAAAGCATACTGTCAACGATTAATAAAAAGGTGCATTAAATGTTTGCATAAGAATTAAAAAATACATTACACGTTCTTGTCGTATTTCATGATACACAAACATTTACATCATAATGCGTTGATCCAAAACAAACAAATGCATTCAAACAAATAATGACTATACATCGGAAGCATGTCAAAAGCATGAAAATCTTTCTTGAAACCTATAAAGGGATTAGCATGAATTTATGGAAAAGTTTATAACAAAAATATGTCGCAAAATGAGTATTCCGAACATCATATTGAAGATGTTAATATCAAAAAAGCTTCTGGCTGAAAAAAAGAAGCATAATCACGGGCGTCAAAATAAAATAGCATGTCGTACAATTGTTCAGAAAGGTTAAATAAATTTTTTACAGTCATCATAAAATTGATTAAAATCGCCTATTTTACACCTATATATTCACATTATCTTAACTAACACATAATGGAACAAAAACAAATGTTAAACAATTTTTTGACAGTCATCATAATACAAAAATATAATGGCATATTTTAGACCAATCAATTTGCAATCGTCACAACTAAAAAAAATGATGGACATATGAATGATGCATCATACATAATGTCTACTGGATTGAACCAATTAGTTTTCAATCAACCAAAATTAGTACATGTGGTTTGTGTTGCGGTTTGTATTGAGAAAGAATTGACTTTCGCTTTTTGGTTGTTAAATCTAGATCTTCATCTTCTATTGGCCTCTTACCTTTGTCCTTCAATTTGTTTTTTTATCCCCGTACCTTCAGAACCGGTGTCCACGACTCTTTTACCTAATGGACGATTGACGTAATCTTTTAATTGTGAGGATATATTAGTCGAACGGGTAATGCCACGAGGAGGGGTGTTTACGAGTTCATTTTTGGTACGACGGTTTCATGGGACTTCGAAGAAGCACCTAATTGTTGGGTCTTGATGGAATCCATTGACAATCGGTGTCTCGGTGCAACCGCAATGGGAGTCTCCTCAACATTTTAAAGTACCCATATGGAGCCCACTGAAGATGCATTTCTTTCGGCTGCCATGGTGGAAGATTCATTAAATCTGGACCGATGGTACAAATTGAAAGCTGGATGATAAATTAGGCTTCGGGCTAGGGTTTTATACGCTTCACATATACCGAATTAACGAAAAACTGAAGAGTCAACTGGTTGATTGAATGATATGGTGTGAAATATCCCCCGTGTTAAATCCGTAGAAGATCAAATTAGGAATTTGGCATGGAGAAATTTTTGTTGGGTGATTTGGGAGAGATGAAGTTTTGGGGATTTTGGATGTGGAATGTGAAAGGACGATAATTTAGGGATTTTGTTGATTAATTGAGTTTAATACGGGTGTGAAAGTTGTACACGAGTTTAAGGGCATGTTTGTTGGAGAAATTTTAGCCAAGTAATGAAAAGTTGAATATTTGGATAATTTTTTAGATTCCATTTTACTGAATAAAAAACAGTATAGTTAATCTAAAATCACTATATATTAAAAGAGGCAACGCAAAGGCGGCACACGTGTCACCATTTCCCATCGTCGTAACTTCTTCCGCCATTCTTTCACGCAACAGCCATACCAACTGCCATTCTTCATTTTTCTCTCCCAAATTTCACCCCTAACAACGTTTAATTCCTCCAGTCGATTTCATCACTACAATTCAAGAATCTTAATATCTTTTATCTTATCCACTAGCCATGATTGCAATGCTGGAGTTCCATTTCCATTTCCATTTCATTTCTTCTTTTCACTCTCTCCCTCTATAGAAGAATGAAATTATAAACAACCAAAAAACCTAGATGCATTCCTCAAATTTCTCGTCGACTTAAGCATCCAATCTCCACAAAAAAAAACATGGTATCTCCTTTGCTCTATTTCACATGAAAACACGAGTGAGTTTAATTGGATGATTTTGTTTGTGCGCAGACGGATGGAGAGATCGATGTTGCAACTGGGTAAGAGGACGTTCAAGAAGTTCAGCTTTAGGGCGTCGTGCCATCCGAGAATAATGGACAAGAAAAGTGTTTAATAAATGGTAAGATTAAGTTTTCTACTTTTAATAATTAGTTTTGCTATGAGTTTATATAATTTGTTATTCAATTTGTTATATAGCACTCTTTATATTGATAGGATAACTTTAATATTAAAAAAAAAAAAAACCTCCGTGCAACACAGAAGCACCGTGTCCGCGTGGTGTCCGGACACGAGCACCGTGTCCACGTCGTGTCAGTGCGGTGTCCGAACATAGCGTGGACACGGGCACACGTGTCCGCGCATCGTGCTACACGGAGGATTGATTTATTTTTTTTGGGTAGTAGATTACAATTCTTTTTCATTTACCTGATGGAACTCACTGGCTAACCTGTAGCAGATGTTTTGCTTGTATTTCCTTGCCAGCCTCATTCATTTTTTGGTGTGATGGATGACTTGGTATTATGATTCTGTGGGAAATTGTGTGCTTAAATTGGGAATTTGAATGCACTCCCAAACAAATTGATACTGATATAATCAAGAAAATTCACATTGAAGTGTTCTTTGGAGCCAGCAACCACTGAAAATGAAGATTTCGAAACGGGAAAATGGAGGTCAGGAAGGGCTGAAAATGGAGGGAGAAACAACCGATTTCTATTTCTGTTTACCAACTGAAAGTACACATTTCCGGAGCCGGCAACCTTCCTGAAAATGAAGATTTTGGAATGGGGAAATGGAGGTCTAGTTCGCGTCAAAATTGTGGGAGAAAGAGAGATGTTTTCCCTCGCAGCCTCGCTTTCCTTTCCTTTCACTTTCCTAATTGTTTTTTTTTTGGAAACTGCCACATCAGCACAATTTTAAAATCATGTAACCTTCTTGTAAAATGGCTCATGTACTTCCATTATTACTCATATTTATTTTGTGTTAATTAGGTGGAATTGTCTTTTAATTAAAAAAAATTCAACATTAGACAGATTCCGTAAGTTGGGGAATTGCTACAGAACCAATAGTTTGAGGATATAATTGTCAAAAATAATAAAACGAAGACATGTCTGTTACTAAGGAAATAGATTGAGGACTAATGCTGCAATTTTTCCTAAAAATAACGTGACTGTATTTATGGAAACAAATCTCATGTAGAAAATTTCATCACATGTTGAAACATTGAAGTACTCCAAAAAAAAAAATATCAATTCCAAAATAAAATCACTTCATCTTGTCGACAATAATCAACTAACGTACAACAAATATTTTTTTCACTAGTATTTACTGAAAAGTGTGTGTGTGACATAATTTTCTCATGGTTTAATCGAAATGGCCCAATCTGAAATTAAATCTGTACCCAATGCAATAGTTAGAAGCCCAATCTAGCAACCACTCATTTAAAGCTTTCCCTCATCAACATTGCAACGACGTCGTTTAGCACAAAATTGTTTTTGGGTAACCCGGGAATTCTCTCTTCTGGTTCTACCCTTTTCAGCTGAAACCCTGCACCGCTACCCGCCGTGACCGTGGAATCTGTGTGTTTTTTAGAGAGAAAGAGATATCTTGAATCTCTCTCGATAGGTATATATATATCTTGCTGGTATAGAGCTAATATATAAAAATGAGTGTATGGAACTATGTGGTGACGGCTCACAAGCCAACTAACGTAACGCATTCGTGCGTCGGTAATTTCACCGGTCCTCAAGAGCTCAATCTCATCACTGCGTAAGACTTCTCTCTGTTAATCCATTTTTCTTTAATCTTATTCGGAGAAGTGCCCGAAATGGATTTATAAAGCCGAGCCTAATTTGAATTAAGGTTTATTTTGTCGAGGTTCATGTTTTTAGTCGCTTAGTTTGGGAATCTTTACTGTAATTTGAGTAATTTTGAAGTTCCTTCTTTTCATTTTATTTTATAATTCCTGTAGAGTTTGAGTAAGGGTAGGGCTGGACAAAACGAACCGGACCGAAACCGAACCGAGCGGTTCTTCATAAATTAAATACCCGAACGGGTACCCGAATTGAGAACCGAACGGTTTGGGTCGGGTATCGATCTAGACCAAGAACCGAATAAGTCTCGAACCGAACCGAATCAAACCGAACCCGAATCGAACCGAGCGGTTCTTCATAAATTAAATACCCGAACGGGTACCCGAATTGAGAACCGAACGGTTTGGGTCGGGTATCGGGTCTAGACCAAGAACCGAAGAACCAAATAAGATCCGAAACTAAATAATTTTTTTATTTTTTATATTGGATTAATTAAATTTTTTAAAACAAATTAACACATTAATCTAGCCAAATATATTTTTTATAATATATTTATTTACTAGGTTGTTCAAGCCCATTTGAAAAATTATTTACAAAACCCAATTTGCTATTTAGTAGCCTGTTCAAG
>CAIGRS010067025.1:0-13509 GCA_903798395.1 Fraxinus floribunda | reverse complement strand
TTTGACCACAAAGGGTCGGATTGGAACCAATTTGAATTCTTTTTCCGTTTTGACAACTTTTTCCTAATTTAGATAATGATTGAAAGTGACTATGCAACCACACACCGATCGAACATTGGATAAGCTAAAATGATTTTTGGTTAGCATTATTTGGAGCATATTTGTGAATTGATTATACAATTTTACACTCATGGATATTTTTGGCAAGCTATCTAATGAGTTGGTAATTATCACATGTTGCTTGATTATGTTATAGATATCTTGCTTGAGACGAGCAAGAGTTTAAGTTTGGGAGTATTTGACAAGTGTGTTTTTCACCCTTATTTAATATCTAAATACACTATTTATTGATAAAATGAATGAAATTCTATTCACAATTACTTAATATTTGCTTTTGTAGGCCAAAAATCACCCAAGGAAAAAGAACAAGGCAAAATGAAGAAAAATGACTAAAAGTGTACAAAAATTGTGANTGTTTTTCACCCTTATTTAATATCTAAATACACTATTTATTGATAAAATGAATGAAATTCTATTCACAATTACTTAATATTTGCTTTTGTAGGCCAAAAATCACCCAAGGAAAAAGAACAAGGCAAAATGAAGAAAAATGACTAAAAGTGTACAAAAATTGTGAAATTGGGGACCAAAGTGAACAAGTCAAGAAGTTGGAGGACATTGAGATGCAATTTATGGAGGCAAAAATTGAAAGAAAAGTCAAAATCCAAGGACCAAATTGTACAAAATCAAAGTTTAGAGACTTGGCGTTCAATTACCTAGGGAATTGACTGCAAAATTAAAACAAAAAATGGTTTTGGCAGAAAGTTGGCCACTGTAGGAGCGTCTAGGTGCCACTTTTATAAAATTTGGGGACCTTTGTGCCATTTTTAAAAGTTTGGACTTTTTCGTCCTTTATCTAAAACTCTAGGGACCAAAGTTGCAAATTCTGAATTTTGCCTTTAAATTGAAAATCCATCTTCTGGGCGTCCTTCTTCCTCGAGAAAGGTAATTAATTAAAATTGAAAATTCGGGTTTAACATAGTAAATGAGTTATTCGTTAATTGACTTGTGTAGAAATTAATTAGACAACGGTTAAGCGAACTATGAATTCCAGCCATGTTTTTCCTCCAAAATTCTCAAGTGTTTATGTTTTCTTATTTTGTAGATTTTTAGTTAATTTTCCTTATTTTCCAAAATCAAATTTTATTGCATGTTTATTTTTATTGTTAAAATTAAATTGACTAAAGTTGTGTAATTGAAAGTAAACATTTCTCGAGAGATCGACAACTCGAACTCTAAAAGTCCATTTTATTACTTGACCACGACTTGTGCACTTGTAGTATAATTTTCAAGCAAACAAATACTCCTTTGGGCTATCAGGATGCAGTTGCTTCTATCACTCCTCTTTTACATCAAATATATATCTCAATCCACTCTCCAAAACATAGTAGTGGAAGAGAAAAAGTATAATTTGTATAATTCAATAACAAAATCAACATAATGGGAAGAAAAAGCATAAAATTGGAAATACACGATTGTTTTTTTTTTTTTGGCTTAATGAGAAATATTTTATAGAAAACAAAACCTCTCTTATATTTGTTTTAAAAGAATATGAAAGGACAACAATTGAGATACAAAATATTTGGTTGAAGAAATACTGCCATCAACATTGAAGGAAGTGAAGCCTTTATTTAAAACTCCTAGCTTAGGCTATTTATTTTGAATCTACAGTAGAAAATGATGTGTCTTGGAAAAGCTATGTTGAATAGATAGCTAATGTATTGTAGGTTTAGCCTTTTGTGTATTTTTTTTTTTATTTTGCTGTAAAAGAAGTATATGTAAAAACGTGTGGGAAGAGAGAAAAATCAAATTGAAACACGTTTCTTCTTCTCCAAGTTGTTCATCTTTCTGTTCTGGTTATTTCTCATTTTTTCGCCTTCCTCTTTTTCCCATGTTTTCTCTATTCTTCTTGGCCCATTACAGTAATTTACACACGTGAAACTGGTGAAGCATAATTTTTCCTTTGGATTCATACTTATGAAACTAGTAAAGTTTATACACGAACTGTAATTTTAGCCAACATTTGGTATCAGAGCTACCATTGATCTTAAGGCTTGTGAAAGAAAATAAAAATGGCAGGAACAAGTCTTTCCTCACTTCCAGTACCAGCTGTGTTTACTGGAGAAAACTATGATTTTTGGTCTGTCAGAATGAGGCCATCTCCAGCGCTGTACCAAGATTTGCACAATTTTGCACCAAACTAAATTCAGCTCCAACCATTACACCAAAACTTACACCAAATGAATAGTGTTTAATCATTTTCTTCTCTTTTTTTATTCTTAATAATTTTTTTATTCGAAATATTATTTATTTTTTTATTTTAGAAATACATAAATTACTAAATAAATAATTACGTTAAATTAAGAAAAATATTAAATTCATTAATAAATATATTATTAGACATAGTACAATTAGTAGAATCACTTCAAAAATGAAAATTATTAAATCATGCCATTAAAAATAGTACACTGCATTTCGAATTTGAATATTATGATATTATGAAATCGAAATATCCTTGCAATTTAATTCTCGAAATTTATATGTTCTTCCCACAAATGATCGATTAATGCATTTCGAAGTGCAATATGAGCCTCTTTATCCTTGATTTATCTATGACGAACAAGGAATTATTGAAAATGATGATTTCCATCTTCAACCAACTCAACTTCCGGACTTGGCGCTTCCGTCCATTCTTGAACTGGTTCATCAACATTATGTTCGTCCTCGATAATCATGTTATGCATAATTATTCATGCATTCATGATATCATGTAATACATGTTTTTCCCAAAACCATGCCGGTCCTTTCATTATTGCAACCTTCGATTGTTGAACGTCAAATGCATGTTCAACATCTTTTCTACACGCTTCTTGTTTCATTGCAAATAAATTTTTTTTGGGACTGCATGGCTCATGAATTGTTTGCACAATGGTAGACCATTTTGGGTATATAGTATCAGCTAGATAATGACCCATGTTATACTGTTTTCCTTGAATGACGTATTCAGTCGGCGGAGCAATACCTTGAGCAAGGTTTGCAAAAATATGAGATCTCCCCAAAACGTTGATATCATTGTTCGAATCTGGAAGTCCAAAATATGTATGTCATATCCAAAGATCATAATCAGTTACAACTTCGAGGATAATAGTTGGGGATCCACTACGACCTATATATTGTCCTGCCCACGCGGTTGGACAATTTTTCCATCTCCAATGCATACAATCTAGACTGCCCATCATCTCGGGAAAACCACGTTGTTTATTAACATGGAGTAGTCTCTCAACGTTGTTCACGGTAGGTGATCTTGGATACTCGTCAACGAATATTTCGATAACGGCACGACAAAATCTCTTCGAACTTTCAATAGTGGTGGATTTTCCTATTTTGATGTACTCATCAATACCATCTGCTGACACGCCGTATGCCAACATCCGAAATACTGCCGTTACCTTGTATGACTAGACAATCCGAGTTTACCTACCCCATCTCGTTTATGCACGAAATAGATGTCATAACCTTCCACCGCTATTAGTATTCGACCAAATAAACCTCGAGACATTCGAAATCGTCAACAAAACATATGTTTGTCGAAACGTAGGTTCTCGACAAAGAAGTTGTTGAAGAGATTTACATCTGTTATTTGTCGATCACGGTTGATGGTTCTACGACAATGAATGGTGCCTCCATGTGCCCGTTGGTTAACATGTTGATTACCGTACTGAGCTATGAGTAGGTTTCTATTCGAACATATGCGATTAATATCTTGTTGCTGTTCATCAAGAAAATCATTATCATTTTCTCCATCGAACAATGACGATGAACTCAAATCAGACACATAAGAGGGACCTCCAATATTGAAATTCATTTTTGAATGGTATGTTTGAGGAATGAGGATTGCTCGACCTCAATACTACTTTTTATTGAAATCCTTGTCCACTTGAAGATAAAATATCTAGGCAAATTCATCTCCACCGTTAGTTTGGAATACATCAAGATCTCAACCATTCAATCTATATATAATCAAATCTTATCCTGGTCCACTTGAAGATAGGATATCTAGGCAAATTCATCTCCACCATCAGATTGGATTATATCAAGATCTCAACCGTTCAATCTATATTTAATCAAATTTTATCCTTGTCCACTTGAAGATATGATATCTATGCAAATTCATCTCCATCGTTAGACTGGATTACATCAAGATCTCAACATTTTAATCTATATATAATCAAATCTTATCATGCATATCATTTTGTCTATAAAAGACATTAGAATTAAAAAATTCAAAAAAGAAAATTGGCAATGACAGAATATCATGAGGAGAACAAAATTTTGTTGAAAGATTTGAGTTCAATGACTAATCCAAACCTACGTTTGTTCTTTCAAAACGAACAAACAAGAAGTTTATGAAAGAGAGCTCAATAACAAGATAAAGGATCTGAAAGTTCATATGGTTTGTTTGGAAATTATTTTGAGGATATTGGAGGATCTCAAAGTGATCTTCTAGATTAATAAACTATGCACTTGTTCTTATTTATCGTTTTCTTTAAATAAAACTAGATTAATGTAGGTATGTGGTTGTTGTAATATATTTCGTGTTAACTATAAATAATCGTGTTTGTTATATTTTAAAATTTTTATTCTTATTTTAATTAATTCAGTAATTATTATTTTTAACATTTNTATGCACTTGTTCTTATTTATCGTTTTCTTTAAATAAAACTAGATTAATGTAGGTATGTGGTTGTTGTAATATATTTCGTGTTAATTATAAATAATCTTGATTGTTATATTTTAAAACTTTTTATTCTTATTTTAAGTAATTCAGTAAATATTATTTTTAACATTTAAAGTTTATTTTAAATGCAAATAATAATAATAATAGTATTAAAAATTATATAACACAAATGACACAATACCCTCCAACAATTCTTTTGGCAAATGAAAAAGGGGGCAAATTGGACTTTGCACCATTTTTCCAAAATGGTGCAAAATTTGGCGCCACATTGGAGCACTTTTGCACCAAATTTTGGTGAAATTTGGTGTTTTTGGTATTGCCATTGGAGATGGCCTGAAGGCTTTCTTGATGGCACATAATCCGTGGAAAGTGATTGAGCAAGGATATGAATAACCTGAATCTAATGCAAACTCCACAGTAGCACAACTGAAGCAACAGAAGGATCAATCGATGAAAAATATAAAAGCACTTTATTTTTTATATACAGCAGTGTCAAAAGAAATTTTTCCCAGAATAGTTGATGTGTCTACAACCAAAGAAGTTTGAGATAAGCTTGAAGAGGAGTTTAAAGGCTCTGGAAAAGTTAGGGTTGTAAGGTTACAAGCCTTAACCAGAG
This sequence comes from Fraxinus floribunda, assembly GCA_903798395.1. Lineage (NCBI taxonomy): Eukaryota > Viridiplantae > Streptophyta > Magnoliopsida > Lamiales > Oleaceae > Fraxinus > Fraxinus floribunda. Next base: position 8,095 of record CAIGRS010067025.1, on the reverse strand, counting down.
ATTTTGAAAATCTTAGAATGAAATAAGCTAAAAAGATTAAAGAATACACTTCAAGAGTTGTAGATACTGTTAAAAGTGTAGTTCAAAAAGTGCTAATCACCTTGCCTGAAAGGTTTGATGCTGTAACAACAGCCATAGAACACACAAAAGATATAATGACCCAATTTTTTAAGAATTTAAATCGCAACTAAAACTATTTACAAGGAAATGTCAAGTTCTATTTTGGTCCAAAAACTACAAATAGTGCAAGAATGGAACAGCCATATAATCACAGGACACTAAAGAAGAGTACAACCAATAGACATGTCTAATTAGAAAATGACAACACTTTGTGTATTTGCCAATTTCCAAGTGCAACGTGACTGACCCAAATTGTGTGTCAGTGTGTGTGAGAAAATGAGAAAATGATCTATAATTTAAAATGACGACAATTCATTATTCAAGTTGTCCAAGCACCCTTAAGTTATTGTCAAACATTATCTGAATAAATGCACCTAATTGAAAGAATTTAATTTACATTGTCATGTCCAACAATAGGACAATACTGAGCAATTAAAATTTCATCAAATGACAACTCAGCCACATTGATTACGCATGTGCAGTTAGCAAACAAACGAACAATAATAGATCATTTGATTTTTAGTTCCCATACGAAAATGACTAATTAAATAAAACATTTTGAAGTCCTAAATAAGATATCCACAAAAATAAAGTAAAAGCATGTTCTGAAAATAAATAGTTCTTGACACATTACACTGAATTATTTCTCTTTAGTCTTAAAAATCCCGGCACCACAACTGCGCCTCATCGCCCGCCGACCAACGACCCGATCTAACCTGTGCACAGTAGGGAAAATGATGAGTACATGAGAATACTCAGTAGGATACTCGCCGACCAACGACCCGATCTAACCTGTGCAGAGTAGGGAAAATGATGAGTACATGAGAATACTCAGTAGGATACGAATAATGGTGCGATCCCACATAAAAATATTAAATCATGCGTCAAAAATATCATACCGTCATATCATATCTTTGGTACCGGATGGCCATATCATATCATATCATAATCATATCATAACTTTCATGAGCATGAAATTCATCAACATGAAGAAATAAAATTAAACAGGACAAACCACTTGGACTTCTCAATCCTACCTTGTTAATTTAATTAACTTCGTGAAAGATGAAAACCCAAAATTACGTTCCAGACAAGTTTTCTGCCTCTGCTTGTGTGTTTCGTGCGTAAATAAAGTTTTTTGTGTTTGTTCCTTCTACTATACGTGCCTATATACATAAGTGAATAATGACCTAGATAATTGGTGCGTGAGTGAGAAACGTGTGGGAATGGGATAGGATAATTGGGTAAGAGTTTGAAACAAGAATTTGACTAAGTCTTATTAGTAGGAATTCCACACGTAAAACTAGACTAAATTTCGAAAACAACAACCCATTAGACACGTGGTTTCCTATTAGAAAATCTCAAATCAAATCAAATAATCATTTTTAAACAAAAATTACCATATCTACCATATTTCGTGTCTACTAGCTTACAATTCAAAATAAAAAAAAAAAAAAAGAAGATAAAATAGAACACTCCATAACACATTTACACGTGGTAAAGCCATTCATTCAAGGTATCAATTCCATTGCAAATGAAAGTTAGTTTTTCATCAACTTCTACAAATTGAAATATTTTGGAGCTAACTTATTCAAGTCGACTTTTTCTCGAGCCTATTATACATGATTAATTACGTACTATCCAATGAGTCCAATATTCATATATTTACCTTCGCTCCATAAATATCTAAATATTTAACACAAATAAAATATNTGAAAGTTAGTTTTTCATCAACTTCTACAAATTGAAATATTTTGGAGCTAACTTATTCAAGTCGACTTTTTCTCGAGCCTATTATACATGATTAATTACGTACTATCCAATGAGTCCAATATTCATATATTTACCTTCGCTCCATAAATATCTAAATATTTAACACAAATAAAAATCGGAATTTAATATATATGTTTCTTTAGTCCCTAACTTCAAAATATTAAAAATATAGCATATAAAATAATTAATTCTATTTTATAAAGAAATTTCGGGGCTTTACAAAAGACTTGCCAAGTCTCTCATTAATAGAACTTACAGGTGTTTTATTGGCTTATGCGTAGAGACAAAAAGTAAATGCAGAAACTCAGTTGAAGGAGCTTTCACTGCATAACATAAGTAGCAATACTCAAGGAGAAGTGGTGAAAAGAAGCAGTATGATGGAAAAAAGAGAAGAGAAGGCAGTAATAGCAAAGAAGGAACTAGCAAAGAAAGTAAAGGTACATATCCTCCTTGTGGTGTTTGTAACAAAACAAATCATTTGAAAAGAATTGTTAGAAATTCAAGCAGTACAGGTGGTGCAAACAATTTAGTCATGTGGAGAAATTCTGTTGAGCTAACTACAAAATCAAACCTCAACACGACATTAGCCAAGATCTCAAAATCAGCAAGTTTCATTTGCTCATGAAAAGAAAGAAGATGATCACTTGTTTCTTGCATTTTAGGTTTCTGATATGGTGGAAAAAGATTCTTGGTTCATTGATAGTGCTTGTACAAACCATATGACAAGCAATGAGGAGATCATTTGCAATTTCAATCCTAATAGTATAGCAACAATCAGAATGGAAAATGAAAAAGTTGTTTTAGCCAAAGGAATGGGAACCATTGCTATCCAAACAATGAAAGGAACAAGGTACATAGATGATATTTTACTTGTACCTGGTTTAAGCTCAAATTTATTGAGATTTGAGTGTAGGTTAAATGGTTCAAAATGGTTATTCATTGCAATTTAAAGATCGTTTGTGTAAAATATCTTATTTACATGATGTTTAAATAGCATGTGTGAAGCTTCAGTCTTTATTGGCAAAGTGTCATCGCAAATGTTTCACAAGTTAATACTGATGAGTCAAATTTGTGGCCCAAAATATATGGTCACTTTAACTATAAATCCTTAGCCTACCTATATTGACATGGTATGGTAAGAGATTTGCCTCCAATTCAAGAGCCAGGAGGAGTATGTGAAAGTTATAATTTGGCGAAATGCATTGAGAATCATTTATAATAGAGGGTTCATGGAGAGCAGAACAAAAACTTCAACTTGTGCACACTAATATTTGTAGGCCTATGAGAACACCTTCATTGAGTCAAAATCTGTATTTTGTGCTTTTCATTGATGATTTTACCCAAATGTGTTGGGTGTATTTTATTAGAAATAAGTTATACGTGTTTCATGTTCTTAAGAAATTTAAAGCTCTTATAGAAGCACAATCATGTTGCAAAATTCAGGTGTTGAGGTCAAATAATGGCAAGGAGTACACTTCAACAAAGTTTGATAAATTTTTTGAAGAAAATGGAGTGTATGTTAACTTATCGTCCGTTATACTCCACAACAAAATGGAGTGGCGGAGAGGAAATATAGATCAGTCATGGAGATAGCCAGATGCATGCTAGCTGAGAAAGGGCTAACAAAAAAGTTTTGGGCTAAAGCAATCTATATCTTAGTTTGTTTGCAAAATAGACTCTCAACTAAGGCTGTGAAAGATATACTCCAATTGAAGCATGGAGTGGAATGAAACCCACAACAAAACATCCCAAAGTGTTTGAATCATTGTGTTATATTCATGTTCATGATCAAAAGAGAAGTAAGTTGGACAACAAAGTAGTAAAAATAATCTTTCTTAGCTATAGTTCACAATCAAATGGCTATAGAGTGTACAATTTAGAAAATGGAGAAATTTCAATTTTTGGAGATGTTAAAGTTGATGAAAATGTTAAATGTAATTGGGAGAACTAAAGGAAATGTATTTGTTGAACAACCTGAAGGTCTTCACTAAAGTTCAAACCCATATTATGTGTCTAAGTTAAAAAATGCAATGTATGGATTGGAACAGGCCCCAAGAGCTTCGTACAACAGAATTGATGGATATCTATGTGGAAATGGATTCAAAATGAGTGACAGTAAACATACACTCTATGTTAGAACATATAACTACTCCCATATTTTGATCATCTCATTATATGTTGATGATTTGCTCATTACTGGAAGTAATTTGGAGCAAATTGACTTATTTATTCTTGAATTAGAAAAAGAATTTGAAATGACAAATCTAGGAAGATGAAGTATTTTCTTGGTATTGAAATTGAGCAAAAGACTAATAGAATTTTCATCTCACAACAAAAGTATACTTTTAGTATTTTGAAGAAATCTAATATACAGAATTGCAAACTAGTAGACACTACATTGGCCATGAACACTAAGCTGTTAAAATAAGATGGAGATTAGCCTACAAATGAGGAGGAATATAGAAGTCTTGTAGGAAGTTTGTTGTATTTGACTGCAACAAGGCCAGATTTGATGTTTGTAGAAAGTCTACTCTTCAAATTTTTGACAAATTCTTCTCAAATGCATTTTGGTGCTGCTGAAAAAGTCGTCGGATACATCAGAGGTACTATCAATCATGGGATTAATTTTGAAGGAGGAGTTGGCTCAAATTTATTGGGATATTCAGACATTGATAGGGCTAGTTCTGTAGATGACATGAAGATCACTTCTAGTTATTTATTCACATTTAGGCCTGGAGCATTTTGTTGGAATTCAAATAAGCAAGAAGTTGTAGTAGAATCAACAGCAAGAGCTAGAATATATTGCAGCCTTAGCAGTAGTAAATCAGGCTATTCGGCTGAGGAAAATCTTAAGTGATTTGCATCAAGTTTAAGTCAATCCTACTACAATTATGCTGACAATCATTCTACAATTACTGAGGCCAAAGATTCAGTAAATTATGGGAGAATAATGTTAGAATAATTTTGTTTTGTTCCATTTGATTGTGAATTTTACGGGTTAGATGTATGGTTTGCAATAATATTGTGATTAGGCCCAACATGTTAGTGATTACTTGGGCATTGTACACCTTACGGGCTTTGTTATTACAATGTGGTAATTTTAAGTATGTGAGCCGAAATCATGTAGACCCTAATTAGGGTTAGAGTCGGTAATGGATCGACTTTATAATTTCCTATATATAATGGCTAGGTCATCTCTCCTCTCCATATCGTTTATTGGATTGCCTATTGACAGTTGATTATTTGAAGGAGCAATGAGAGGAAGATCTAGTTGGTAATATTCATACATAACAATGTCTTCAGCATATATGAATTTCAATCTATTAATTCAGAATATGTGATTCTTGTTCTTGGCATGATTACTATGAAATTATCAACAATTGGTATCAGAGCAGCATGCTAAGATTAGAGTCCTTTAAACAATAAATAAATAAATAAAAATTAAAAGCTAGGCCGATGTCTAATCTCTCTCTCTCTCTCTCTCTCTCTCTCTCGTGTATACTATCCGCTCACTTTCTTGTGCATGTATGTTTGTACTATCACCAAATCAAGATCCATCGAAGTAATATCCTTCAAACTAACATCAGCAGTTGCACGCAACAGTGCTATTCTCTAACTTCAATCAACCATATAAACAATCACTTTAGTCCACCACAATTAACTAAATCCCACACAGAACTTGTAAAAATCTGTTCCCACCATGATATTAAACATGTTGTTTTATGTTTCCACAGTTTTAAGTGTCTTAGCTCTTTCGAGTCAATTGTCTGCTATTGAAACCTTGACTGAGAATAATTATGTGAGATGGAAACGAGACGTAGAAATAGCACTTGGTCTTTTGGAGTTGGATTTTGCAATGGAGAAGTAGCTTTCAAAACCCACAGATAGCTGAGTATGAAAAGTGGGAAAGGTCTAATAGACTTTGTTTGAAAATTATTATACGCTCCATATCCGATTCCATTATGGGTGCTATTCCAGATAATGAAAATGCTAAAGGTTTTGTAGATGCCATAGGAGTGAGATTTGTTAAGTTTGATAAAGTTTAAACTGGAGATCTCATGGACAAGCTGATGAATATGAGATATGACAGTACAAGTGGAGTTAGGGAGCACATTATGAATATGATTAATATATCTTCTAAATTAAAGGCTCTTAAGATTCCCATTTCTGAGCCTTTTCTGGTCTATCATGTTCTGAATAGCCTTCCTAGCTAGTTTAATCAGCTGAAGGTTTCTTATAATGCTCAAAGAGATAAATGGGATTTGAATGACCTTATTGATGTTTGTGGCCAAGAGGAGTATATGTTGAGGCGTGAAAATATCGAAACTGTGCAATTAGCTTTTCAACCACCACAGAACAAGGGGTCTTCTCATAACCATAAGTCTAAGTTCCACAACGACAACAAGCCACATCGCAATCAGTAGAACAAAAATCTTGGAGGTCAGACTTCTGGTGGTGCTAAAGGAACGATAAAGAAAAATGATCAATGCAATTTTTGCAAAAAGAAGGGTCACTGGCAGAAAGATTTTTTTAAAGTTTAAGACTTGGTTGGAGAAAATAAGAGTTCCACAGGTATCTCTTTGGCCTTAGTTTATTATGAGTCTTCTTTTGTAGATGTTTCTTTAAATTATTGGTGGTTAGACTCGGGAACCAGTATTCATATTGCGAATTACTTGTAGGGGTTCACAAGCAAATGGAGGTCAAGTGAGAATGAAGTAAGTTTGTGCGTTGGGAATGGAGTTCAAGTGGAGGTTGAGTTCATAGGAGTAGTGAAGTTGTCTTTAGAGTCTAGTTTCTCTCTTGTTTTAGAAAATACTATTTTTGTACCGAAGATGAGACGAAACTTAATTTCTATATCGAAACTTGATGCGTTTGGTGTTTCCTTTAATTTTGGTAATGGAATAGTTAAATTTTTTTATGATTCTCTTTTGAATGGAGATTATCTTTTTATGTGATGATTTATATAAATTGTCTTTGGATTCTTTTGGTGAAGTCTCTTGTGTTGCGAATGTGTCAAAGAAAAGGTCTCTAAATCGTGAATCATCTTCCATGTTGTGGCATAAGCGGTTGTGTCACATTTCAAAGGATAGGAATGAGAGATTGGTTAAAATTGAGATACTTCTCTCTCTCGACTTCTCTTATTTTGACATTTGTGTGGATTGTATAAGAGGAAAGTTGACTAAATTTTACTCCTAATTACTTTATTGGGTACCCAGATAGATCAAAAGGGTATAAGTTCTATTGTCCAAACCGTGGTACCAAAATTGTTGAGTCAATCACAGTTAAATTTCTGGAAAATGACTTTGGTGATAGTGAGAGTTCTACATTGAAGGAATTTTTGTTGAACCGAATCAAGTTATTATTCCAGTTCCTATCATACATGAGAGAGTTATACCTCAACCAGCTAAAATTGTTCATGAAGAACCTGGGCAGTATGGGGAGATTCAGTTTTCTCTACCAACAACGATTGAGTCATCTTCTACGCCACAAGTTAGGAGATTGCAAAGAGAAAGGAGGTCTACATTGCCCAGTGATTACATTACATATTTGTTGGAGAGTGATTTTAATATTGGGCATATTGTTGACCCTGTAACTTTTAATCAAGAATTGACAAGTCCTGAATAACATAAATGGATAAATGCTATGGAAGATTAAATGAATTCTATGGAACAGATGAAGTTCAAGAACTTGTTGAACTTCCTCCGAATGCTAAAGCCATAGATAACAAGTGGATCTTCAAAAGCAAATTGGACTCAAAAGGAAATGTTGAATGAAAGAAGGCTTATATACGACGTGTTCTAGAAAGGTTCAATAGGCAGAAATGCACACCTGGTGATGTACCTATCATAAAAGGTGATAAGTTTAACAAAGCTCAATGTCCAAAAAATGTGTTGGAAAGAGTATCTATGAAGATGATACCATATGCTAGTGATGTGGGGGGTTTGATGTATGCTCAATTTTGCACTAGACCGGATATTGCTTATACAGTCAGTGTTTTCAAAAGGTTTCAATCGAGTCCAGGGCCAGAGCATCGAAAAGTGGCTAAGAAAGTTATGAGATACTTAAAGAAAACTGAAAGTTACATACTCACTTTCCAGTGTTCAAATCACATTGCGGTGGTAGGCTACTCAGACTCAGATTTTGCTGGATGTCAAGCTGATTTGAAATCAACCTCATGTTATATTTTCATGTTAGCTGGTGG
>CAIGRS010066945.1:0-11648 GCA_903798395.1 Fraxinus floribunda | reverse complement strand
AAAAATAGTAAATGTTAATGAAATAATTGAATTTCTTTGAAAAAATGCGAGTTAGACGTTTTTCTTTAAGACTCACGTTTAACTATTTTCGATATTTATTTGGACTATTTGATATGTCGATAATGTAGTTCTCGAAATAAGATTTGAAATGATATAAGCGATTTGTAGATTTGATTAGCATATAATCGTCGGAGAATTTTTAAAATTAGCATATTATCGAAATTCAAATTTATTGTGATTTTGTAGAAATCCAAATCAAATTTTTAGTAAATTTTGATAAAAGTTAAAATAGTTATGGATTTCATGAAATATGTTATTAAAATTAATTGTTAATTTTGGTTTAGATTAAAATTTATATTTCAATCGATACCAAACACGAATTTATAATAAATAAAAAAAACTCAAAAGTTGGGGGACACGTGTCCCCCAGGACCCCTTGGGTCCGCCCATGCTAGGGAAGTTTATGTTATATAATGAGAAAGAAAGGGAGACTTGATTCACTGACTGCAGTTGTCTACACTTTAGATATAGCAAGGTACAGGTTCTACAAGCACCATTCCATTAATATGCATTTACCAAATATATTTTCAACTTGCCTTCTAGAATTCAATGTGGAGGACGTTATTTTTTGTTTTAGCTGAAACTTGCAATGCCATTGGACTCTTTGCTTTCCCGTCCCTTATGTATTAGATACAGTTAGGTATGACGTGACACATCAATGAAGGTGATTGTGATATATTGGTTATTACAGTTAAATGGTATACACTGTACATTGTATCTACATTATCACATTCTTATCATGTAAGAAATTAGACTTCAAAAACTTAAAGATTGGTGAATGTTAGATCTGGGAGATCTATTGGTAAGAGAGGAAGCTATTATTGTTGGCTTTCACACTCCCCGTTCCCTTCCCCGTGCACTCCAATGCGAGAGAAAAAATGAATTCAAATATGCTAGTACTCTTGAAGTCATTTTTTTTATTATTTTTTGTGTTGCCGGAGGTATGAATTATCTTTTTAAGTTTTAAATTATCGAATTTATTTAGACCCACTTGTGGAATTATACAATTAAAAGTAACAAGTCACTTTTAAATTGTTTCTAAATGATTAGTCAAACAAGTCAATTTATTCTAAGTTTGAATACCACAATTAATAATTAAGGCAGTAAAGAACACCAAGATGATAACGGAGAAACCTCAACTGGGTAAAAACTCTGGGCACTTTGGCAGTTAATAATCCACTATAAATCGAAACAAATTTACAATACGGTCCAGACCTGTCTACCCTATAGAAGTTCTCACCTCAATTCTTGTAGTCTCCCTTGATCCTACTGGAGGTGTGCTTTTCAAAATAAATCCCGAGTCCTGGTTTATACCTTAGCCCTCGTGCGCTGCGGGCTCCTGATACCAGATCCTGACTCCTAGTATCTCACCTTAGTCCTTTGAATTTCGATTTATCTCTGGTGGATTAAATGGTTTGGTGTATGATCAAAAGATCTTGTGTGTTTAGATATGTGGTTTAATATGAAACAATATAGATAAATCAACAAATCAAAGTTTGGATGAAATTATGGCTCAAATAATATGGTGGTTGAATCTTGAATCAATGAATGTGTTTTGGATCTTCAAATGAATGATCTTTATGGAAAATAAGATTCACCACCCTTTTGGACGTTCATAGGATAGGATATATATAGGGAAAAATGTTTGGGATGAAAAGGGATTGAAAAGCAAGTATTTGAAGCAAAATAGAATCCTAGACGTGGACCCGTCGCTTGAGCGTCAAGCTAGAGGCGAGCAACAACGGAGTATAACTTTCTCTCTCGATATCCGATTAAGGTAATTCAAAATGCGTTGAAAAATTAACTCAAAGGAATGCAATTCTTCTAGATGTAGTCTTGTCCAAATTCTAATGTTTTCTATGTGAAAAATGCGTTGCAAATTGCAACTGAGAATTTGGAACATAACTTATGTGGCTATTTGACACTCTTTAAACTTCAATTGCATTCTGTTGATCATATGCGATCTTCTTAGACATCTTGGACTCTTTCAAGGACTATACTACCAACTCTAACTCTTTTGACTTTAATTAGGACTCAATAACTCATATTTTGACTTTGATTACAACTCAGTACACTCCTAATACAATTCGACTGGGACTTGATTTTGACTAATGAAGTTGTCAATTACAAATTTAGAAATTGTCAATTATAACTTGGACTTAACAATTTTCATCAGCATAAAGATTTGACACCTAGGTACTGACAGTTATCTTTTCCTGTTTTGTTCCACGCACACTAGCATGATTAGCTACTTTTTATTTCCAAACATGTTGGACTAGTTGCTTTTTTGTTAATTTGAAATAAGTTTTTTTTTGGCTTATTCTGAAAGTACTGTCGTAGTTTAGTGTCAGATAAATAACTTGCTAATTTCCAATTTTAATCAGTAACAAACTTGTTTATCATAAAACTTAACAACTTATAAGCAAACATTTTAATCTTAAAAGAGCATGCTGAGGTTCTCTTCGCTTCGGTGAAGAAAAACTGATTTAGTCCTCTCTTCAACTTGTATAAGTTTTTTCTATGAGTTATTTCATCGGTCATTCAATTCTTGTAGAAATATTTTGCAAGACGGAGCAGGTCACCTTAAGGTCACAGATTTTGGACTAAGCAAAATTTCACAGGGAAAAGATGCTCTTGGTTATAAAATGACTGGTGGAACAGGATCATGTACAATCTGCTAATTTATACACACTTAGGAAATGGCTAATTTTAATTATTTTCTTAGATATTCTAACAAGAAGCTTGTATGATATTTTTAAGATCGCCACATGGCTCCTGAAGTCAACCATGGAGAATTGTATGGGAAGAGCGTTGATGTCTTCTCTTTTGCTATGATTGTCCATGAGGCAAACTGAAAACATATCCTTAGTTCTGGTACAAACAACTCAAAACATTTTTAACATGTTTAGTTAGGGAAGATTGGATAGTATTAAAAGATGATGAGCTAAAATCTTGTTCATCATATCCTAGCAAATTGCTTCCTAAAATGCCTTATCTAAGAAAGATTGTCTACAGATGTTCCAAGGGAGACATCAAATAGAGGAGAAGATCCGGAGATATTGGCAGACAGACGAGCACATGAAGATTTACGACCGCCTCTCTCCTCAATCGTGTACCCTGAACCAATCAAAAGGCGAGTCAATTGAATATTCTTTTGTCCCTAACCTCTACTTTTCACCATTGGAAGTTCATGAAAAGCCACCAGGCTATCTTTGATGATGTTATTTTGTGGCTTTAAAGACAATCCCACATAAAATAGGATTGATTTTTTTGTTAACCCGACATATAGTAGGATTGCTTTGAATCTTACATCGAAAAGAAACTAAACTTTTGTGTTTCTCTAAATAGGAATCCCCTTAAGTATTTTGGAGTATCCCAATTTGTGTAATGATCATGGACTGAGTATATACTTCTGGTGAGGGAATTTTTGGCCCGAGTACTTTGTATTCTTTTGGTATTATCAATGAGATGTATTTTGTGGATCCCCCCATTTTATTTAGTGAATTTCTTATTGTCTCTGCCCCCCATAGAAGTTGCCTAAATCTCTTGAACCACATAAAGTAGTTGATTGTTTCACTTGGAACTGTGCTTTTCACAGCAAAATGATCCCTGTCATCGTGAAAACTGTGCACGAATATTGTTATCTTTATGACTCATTTTCTTGTGTATGAATACAGTTTGTTTCAGCTAATTTCAAAAGTATTGTGATATCATCATGCCATTATTTTGGAATTTGAATTTTCAAACGAACGCAACAGAAAAGATGTGGTTAAATCTGGTTTTTGCCTGCTGAAAACCTTGACCTCAATGGCAGGCTTCTAAAAGAGTGCTGGCACAAGAATCCGGATCAGAAGGCTTCATTCGGATAAATAATTATGCAGTTGGAGGTTATCCAAGAGAACTTGCAACAAAGAAGACTTAAAACCTGCGGTAGCTGTGTAATTATATGAAAATTATAGCAGTGTGCATATTTTAACATGCATAATGATCTCTACTTTTTAACCATTACGCGCATTTCTGTAGTTCTATACTTTGCAGAGCTCGAGGATCATCAAAGTCAGCATGAATACTATGTTTTCTATATTCTCTCTGCTTGTGATCATGGATGCCTACTCATGAAATTTTTAAGTAAATGTGATTTTGAGTCCTCATCCCACGTCTCTTTCTAAATCCTAATGTGAGTTTTCTTTTTTAAAGAATCAGTTCTCTAGAAATAAATTCTTATCTCTCTTATTTATTTTTCTCTCAGTTTCCATCTCACACAATATTAATTTTTTCAATTATGACTTACTTTAGATCACATTAAATTCCAAAATGAAAAAATTATAAAACGACTAGTGGGGTAGTCCCCATAATATTAGCGGATTAGGTTATCTTCCAAATTTGAGAATCGAACCTGGCCCTAACCAATTTTTTGAAAGGGTTCATTCGAAGATGCAATGGCCTCAATCAAGTTTTGTTGTAGGTAAGTCGGTCCGGGGCCGGTCCATCAATTTTAACACCCTAAATAAATTTCAGGGGATTTTTAAAGATTTTGCTAGATGTAGCATTACATCCCGCTATGTGGATAGTAGCAAGGCATTGATTTAATTTCAAGATTCAAAAGTAATGGTGTAGATGATGTCATATGGTAAAATGTGAAGGATGATGTCAAAGATAATGTACATGTTGCACGACTCAATTGGTGATTAGCCTCTCTTTCCAGGAGGATTATGTTTGGTTTAATTTGTATATGTTTCTCTACTCTCGCTTACTTCAAAAATATTAGTCTTTGTGGTCTTAAATATATGAAACTAATAGATTGAAGTCACACACACTAGAGGTCCCCGGTTCAAACCTGGCCTCTGACATTATATTTTCATTTTTTTCTCACTCCAGTTGTTCTATCACGGGGTTCGTTTATGTACCCTCTTTATTTTTGGAATATAATAATTTATAATATTGCCTGGCACGTTTTAGACTTTGCTGTCTTATTCTTCACCAACTTAATCCATGTATTATGTACATATCCGCATTGGGTTCTCTACAATCCCTCAAGAAAATAGAAAATCACATTGTCATGGAGAGTATATACTCTTGTAAATACTATCACGTTACCTGGAAGAGCGTTTTTTTTTTTTTCCCCCTTGTTGAATTAAGACGAGAGAGCAAATCCACAAAAAAACTTGCGCCAAACTTGAGACAGTCAAGCTTGAAGTCATGACTATTAGACCATATCAAGTCAAGGATTACATTCTACCGTTAAGCTATATTCATTCTCTACAGCTATTGATTCTTAAATTTCGCACTTTTACCTTATTTCTCGTTCACCTTCATAGACTAATCTGTTGAGTTTGTCGTTTAAATTGTACGACCACCTCAATGCAGGCCACCGTCACCAATTCCCTATTTACTTTGGTCAAGATTACAAACATATTAAAACCGATGACAAGAGCACGTCAACCAGAACCACAAGACAATCCGAGCATCAACCTCAAGTTTTACATTCGTGATGTTCCTTTTCGAGTTACATCTGGCCAGATTTCTCCAGGGTAAATTGCAAGTATCTCGAACCCTAACTAATGCAATCATATTAGCTGAACTAAGAGGAAACGGCAGCATTAGTTCAACGTAATTCTAAACCTCAGAAACTATGATAGAACCAGAATTTGGCATATATACATACTAAAAGGGGAACTCCTGTTTGAAAGGAACTCATGTTTACAACCATGTATATTCAACTATCAACAAAAAATGCTCGAAAAACCTCTTTAACCGAGTTCTCTGTCTTCAGAAAAGGTCAGCCATCCATTCGAATTGTGCTTAAAATGACTCTTTCTTTTCCTGTTTACTTGTACTTGAATCCTTTTTTCGTTTGCCATTGCTTCTTGGATATTGCTATGAACCTGCTTGCAAAGTTCATCAAGAGGAAGCATTGGGAAGGGTTCTTCAATAAGAACACCAACCTGCACAGAAATCTTGATATTAGATCACAAACTACTAATGCCAAACAAATTAAGGCACTTTTTTCCTTCTGGGGTGGGGTGGGGTTCCAATCTAAATGAGAAGTAGGGTCCTCATTCATTTTTCTTGATGAACGGGCCTCCAACCTTCAGTTTTCATAGCAAGTGGATTCCCATAAACGAATTTTGTTCAAAAAGTCCATTCAAATGGCACAATTTGCGCAAAGTAAAACGCTGTTTCAGATGAATAATGGATGGCACGCCAGTTTTTTCTTAAATGGAAAAATAAAAGAAGAACGAAAATGAAAACTCATTGCCTTACCCGAGCTGCGACCCTCCACCCTCAAAACGGTATTGGTTCTATACTTGACCATTAATTAGATTTCCAATCACAGACTGGGAGTGAAAAATTAGTGAAACTGTGCTCTATGATCAGTAAACTCGATAGAAAGATAATTTCAAGCATGTTTTCTGTCTACAGACTTGTATGTACACTTGCGGTTTGTTTGGCAATGTGGATTTATAGTACTTGACAGTAGTAAAAAAGAAAAAGAAGCTAAAATTTTCTGCATTGTATTATTGTGTCTATTACTGCATAACAAACATGCTCAAATGTGTATCTATTTTTCTATTCCACAATGGAAAAGTAATTTACCTCCTCTATGCAAAATAAACAAGCAGCACTGACAAAAGTAGCAGGTACTACAATCCAGTGACATTCATCCCACAGTATAATGGGAAGAGTAAAATGCCACAAGACTAATAATCTTGAGGTCAGTCGAGTGTATGAGAGAGGGATAGGTATGCCCATCAGCTGTTCGCACACCCCGATACCTTCATGAAAGCAAGAGATTTTCGACTCCTGTAATAAAATCCAGTAAGTGTTAAATCATCTCATCTAAAAAAGTTAAGGTCTCTAGAAAAACAAAAAATTATGCTAAGTTTACTATCAATGTGAGAGCTACAGCCACTTGCCTGTCGCACTTTTTTTTCTCTAAAACTCGAGAAGAGGTTTAAAATGAAGATATCGTGCCTCTCTCAATCTGTGCATCAGAAAAACGGCTTCCCCTAATATCTTTATATAATGTTGGGTTATTGTGCACGTGTGATGTGTGTGCCACCAAAATTGACTAAATGGCAACTTTGTTAGTGGATGGAGTAAACTGGATTTTGACACTGGCATCTTGCTGGCCATCTGATTGCTTTCTGAATGCTTCCAAGAGTTAAATCCCGCACTTGACTCCTGGCTTTTCATTAATCTAAATAATTTTGAGAGAGAAAAAACCTTTCGTCTAGGGTTTCATCTTCTAGTCTGGAAACTCTCATTCGAGAATGAGATCTTCAAATATGTTTCTGATACTAGTGTTTTTTTAGTGAAGGGCTCGAGTGTTCTTGTGTTGTATAGATTAGATTTGTGGTTGATGAGTTCTTGGTAAACTTGGTTGTTCGATCTGCTGTTTCTAAAAGATATGTCCATTTGTGGCTAGGTCTTGTGTATTTTTGAACTATTGTATACCTTGATTGCTGTTTTGACCATTTTTAGTGTAATTGAGTATTATCCATTTTAATGGATGCTCAACAAGGGATTGGGTATTAGAAGCGGTCAACGAAAATCTGGGATTTTGGCCAAAAAATTCCTTTTGTTCAATCTTTAATTTTCTGCAAGTTTCACTTTCTGTAATTTTAGATTTGTGTGATTGATCGCTTGTATTTGTATTTCTGTGCATTTCATATATGAAAGAAACTTACCAACATATGGCGCTTTGTGTCCTCCATATTTAACAACCAAATGCTTTGAGATATGAAGTTGATGATGCACTGGGGACGATGGTTTGAACTGAGGACCACTGCTAGATCATCAACCTCAAGCAAATCTTGAAGATCCATTGCGATATCTGAGCTATAAATAATATGGCACTGCATGTAGAAAGGTATACCGTAAACTTGTGTCTTTGACAAAAGTGTAACACAGAATGATATCTGAACTAATACTGTGCGTGCCTCAATTACAAAATGAAGGGTCCTAATCTTCAATAATATCAAAAATCTTCAATAATATCAAAAACTAAGTAATGAAGAAATACAATGCAGGCAAAGCGAAAGTGTCCTCTGATTCATCATACATACTTTTTCTGCCAGTACATGTAACAATAATCTAAACAGACAAACTTCTAAAAACTCTCTTATTCGTAGCTTTCCCCGTCATTGGAGATGAAAAACTAGCCACATGTATTTCATTACCAACTCAAATACACCATCAAAATGCCTTCAGCAATGAAGCCGAATTCGACATTGAATAGTAATACTCAGATTTTATTTTTAAACCACCTCATCTAAAAGCTTAGCTTAGCTATTAGAGAGGGCACAAACTAATTTAGCCATTGTTTGACACCCATTTTTTCAGAACTTTTTTTTTCTCATACTCATTTTCAACCACATATTTACAGAATAAAATATTTTACATGTAAACCCAAAAATTTTCCCTACACTTTAACCACACATTCTCCCAAAATCACTATTCAAAACTCCAAAAACTCTTTAAAAAGGCTGTCAAACGGGGGCTTATTTACATGTATTCACACACACTCTTTACCTGCAGGCCATATTCATTTTTTACATCAGAGGCCTGGCACGAGCACAATATTTATAAATGGGTGGCAATGAGCAAAACCATATTTAAACCATCTCGTCTAAAATTCACAAACTTGTATTTTTAGGCTGTCTACAAACACATATTTCTAAGATTCTTGAGCTTCGAAAGAAATGCACATCAACATAAATGGTAGAGATAAATAACAAAAAAAACCACTTACCTTAAGGGCAACTGGAAATGCCATGATATACTGCAAAAGAGCCTTTTTGAGCAACACATCACTTGCACTCCCCACAGTAGCAATCACTTGCCTTGCCAAGTCATTTGTTCCTGCAAGAACCTTAGTCCAAGCCTTCCTCCCTTCCTCGTACCTCGAATACGATGCCTCAGTCCTAAAAACCAACAAAAGCGCCAAGGCTGGTGCTGCCAACTGATAAGGCAAAGAAGAGGCTCTCAAAACGGGGAAAAACTCTGGTAGCCAATGCAATGAAACTGCTGAATTATAACTGGCTATAAGTACAGCCACTGAAGTAAAACCAATCACTGGAGGAACCAAAGATAAAATCACCCGCGAACTGAGACTTGATAAAAGATGCCTTATATGCCTCAAGGAGCTTCTGTGCTCTACCCATTTTTCATGGTCATATAAGGACCTTTTCTGTTTCATACCCCTTTCTTGCACACCGTCAGCCCAGTTGGGTATCGCAAGAAGAATCGACGAAAGGGTCAAAGTTTCATTCGATGATGAATCCGAGGGCTGTGAAGAACAAAGAAATCTGAAAGTGAGTTTCTTGGAACTTTTGGAGGGAAATGGTAAATGGTGAAATTTGAAGGGTATTTTGGGATTGAAATCGGAAGAACAAAAAGATAAATTGGCTGGATTTTGAATTGGGTTTTTGCGCATTTTCATTTGTTGAATTCTTGATAAGGGTTTGGAGATTGAAGCAGAAATATTTAGGGGAGAAAGGGAACATGACTCTATTTCAGACGGTACAAGCGAAATTCTTATTTCATTTTCGGAATTGGATAGGTAGTTAGAAACAGTTAATTTGTGAATGAGGTTTTTACACATGTTTCAATATTATCTGCTGCATTTTCTTTTACTTGGGGTTTATTGGCACAAAAACCCTTCATCCTTTAAACCTATTGTGGAATAGTTCTCCATCCTTTTAAATTGTCGGAATACCCCCTATATGACCTTTGAGGTGTGAATCATCGTCTTCCGTCCAATTCTATATATGATCCCCAACTTATATTTTTGCAAATTATACCTACAAATTTTATTTGTACAACCCACAATCTCAAATCTTAAAAACTTCATATTTTTCTCTAATCTCGCTCCCAACCTACCCTACCCTCAACTCAGAAATTCATCTTCTTCCCCAATTGTAATTAAATAAAATAATCATGTTACTTTTACAATTTGATTGACAACCATTAAGTTAGTGGCATAGGTATAAAGAGAGTAGTGAGAGGTATAAAGGTAACTACATCATTACAGCTAGCCAAGAACTTTTCAAGCTCCTCTGGAGGAATATAGTCATCCATGTGATGTTATTTCTTTTTTGGAACTATGCCATAAAGCATTTATAAAATATGTAATCATTCAAAAATAGAAATTATACATGAAAACCCAGAAAGATGCCAACACACATCAAAGGCACTCAAAAATAGGAAAACAGAAGGAAAATGATAAGAGAAATTTAGCATAAATTTAACACCATACAATGAATAAATTAAAATGGAAGAGGAAGAGAGAAATTAGAAGGATCATGTTTCCCTTATCTAATCTGCAAACTATTGGGGAAGAAGAGGGGTGGAATTTGGGAAGAAGATGAAGTGTGGGGGTGGGGTGGGGTGGGTGAGGGGTTTTTTATTTCCTATTTTAATTATTTTATATGGAATAATATAAAATTACCATTTTTTATCCTTTAAAATTGGAGAAGAATGGTGAAGTCTGGACCACAGTCGCTTTTGTAGGTGGTGTAGTGCTCGATTCGGGTGGAGGAACTTGACTTCCTAAATCGGTGTTCGTCATTTTGGCTTTTATATCAAGTAAGAAATTGGAGTATATCTATAGGAATTTGAAACGATCCATCCACATGACACCACAATTCCTTACCCTTAACGAACATCTTGAATTGAAATTCTCAAGTGGAGTACTTTTTGCCATTAAAAAAAAAAAACAATCGAATTTTCTCTTGACATTATAACTCAAAATATAATAATTACTGCAACTAAAATGACACCTCAATCAAATAATGACAGCCAATTACAACCAAATTAAATAAAAGCCCACAGCCAAACGAACCAACTAAATTAACAGGCCAATCAAATAATTGAAGTGGAGATTACACCATTCCACACTTTTCAAAATCTAGATTCTAAAATTAGATTTGAAGTTTTGATTTTCAAAAATCAGATATTTTTAATTAGTTACATTATAATTATGTATACATAATTAAACATTTAAATATTAATAATAATAATTTAAAACCAATACCCAAGCCCTAATTTTATCTCACTCCTTCCTCTCTCGACATTTTCCTCCTCTTCTCTTCTTCCTCACCGTCTTTTGTCTCCTCACTCTCTTCTCTCTGACGCACCTATTTTTCTCCAGAGATCTATTGTGCAGCTGCCATCACAGCCTCTGCGATAGCTTCGTCTTTACAGCAATTTACGAAACACCCATAATGGTGGCGACGGTTGAATGGTGTTGGTGGCAATGGTGTTTTGTCCCGTTGTGGGGCTTTGTTGATGGTGGCAACAATGCATCCATATAGGGTGGTGTGAGGTGGTGGTGTGCGTTGGGGTGTGAGATGGCGGCAGCGGCGTAGATCTCTATGGGCTGAATTCGATGGATACGGTTGAGATCAGTAAGTGCCTTTGTTGTAACAATCGCTGCGCTATCTGGGGGAAAATCGTTGGATCTTTTGGGGTAGTCGGTTGTGGTTTGAAACGGTGGCGATGTTTGTAGTTGGTGGTGGTGCCGACGGTCGCGGTGGTGGTGGTAGTGGTAGTCATCTCTTCTCACTCTCTCTTCTCTCTGGCAG
>CAIGRS010066920.1:0-10261 GCA_903798395.1 Fraxinus floribunda | reverse complement strand
GCCGAACCTCCGGGGCTTAGGCCGAAAATATCTTGTGTTCAATTTTTAATATTCTGCAACTTTTACTTTCTGTATTTGAGTGATTCCTCGAATCTTGTCTAATATCGTGTGTGGTTTGGGCCTTTTCAGTTTCTTATGTCTTTTGTGATCTTTCAATAGGTATAAAAGTTTGAAAAAGAAATTATAGCAGGGAAGTGGAAGCACTGGGGGAAATAGAATCCACAAACCAAAAGCGAAAAGCGAATCGAAGGGTCCTTCGACCTTTGTTTGATTCTGACGGCTGGCATAGATCTCATGAGACCGTTGTAGTATGCAAGAGTACCAATACTTCTCGACTTAGTGGAAATTCTCGCTCAAAGACAAGAAAGTGATCTCGAAGATTAGACTCTCAAAGCTTGTTGAGATCCTTTGTTGTGGGTCAAGTCTCGAACAAGTTAGTAAAGCTGTAAATTCTACAATTCACTTTCAAATTTTAATTTTGTTTTCGATACTGTTCATTCGAATATCGTTAATTCACGTAGAATACATGATCAAATTGGGAGAAATCTACCACTTTTATATATTTTAATAAATATCCAATAGATCGTGAACCTAATTCTAGCTTTTACAAAAATACAAGACAACCTAACTTAATATTCTTTTAGACAAATATGCACTCTAAGAAAATTAATCTAAATAGATAAAACTTCTAATAAAATAAATCTCCTACAAAACTAAACGTTGGAAATAGATTATCTGAAAAGACAAATCATCTATATTTTCTTTCATCTCGAGAGAAATACGATCTGTAGAGGCTAATTCAGACCTCTCCGGTAAAATAAGAACATCCCTTACATTCTTGACAATAAAATTAATTTTCGCTCGAAGAAATAAGATTTGACCCCTCAAAAAATGCTAATTTTCCATTCAACTTCAACATAATTGACTGATCAAATTATTCGCATTATATAATATTTGCCTTTTTTAAAAGTGAGATACACCATAGGTAAAAAAGTGAAGTCCTACGAAGGAGTGTTACAGATCAAGGTCGGCCCAAGTTAGTACTATTGTTATCAATTCCTTAAAAATTAAATTATATTTGTATTTACTTATTCATAAAAAGTAGGTTTTATATGGGGATACAATATTTGAAAAAAATAATAATAATAATAAGTTACTTGATTTCACATAAGCAAATATTATATGTTAATAATAATAATAATAATAAGTTGATTTCACATTAAGCAAATATTATATGTGATTATTTTAGTGTCATCCAACTTTTTTTTTAAACCCCACTTTTTTTTAGGTCCAAAGTAAAAGATGACAATCTAGCCAGCCCAACCCGGTGGTCCAACCCAGTGCCAACCATAACTAACCTTTAGCCTCTAACCAATAAGATTAACACAACCTATATATGCTAAAGCCTCATTAATTAAGTACTAATAAAAAAAAATTAATTGACTTCTTATCTTAATTTATTAAGATTATCTTATGATGTAGATAATATGTGATATTCTTTAGGATTTAATTAAAGATCAATCACCTAATTAATAGTACCAACTAAATTTTGTGTATAACAGACCTAGTGACGTATATTGCAAATGTTATTTTCTTGATTTATTTGAATTTAATTTTAGGGATAATTGCAGCTGGGACCCCGAACTTTTCAAACGGTGTCAGACTTTTCCCTAACCTTTCAATCGTTGTAGCCATTACCCCAAACCTTTCAAATCGTAACAGTTGAGGCCTTATGGATAGTTTCCATCCAATATGTTGTTAGTTGACCCAAAAATTCAATTTTGACCACATTTTAATCTATTTTAAAAGGGCAAAATAGTAATTTAATATTTTTTCCATAAAATAATTAAAAATTTAAATCAAAAACCAAAAAAATAAAAAATAAAAGGGAAAAAGGAAAAATTATCTTTTTCATTAACCCCCAACCCCTCAACTCAAAACTAGAAATTGCCACCGCCATCGACCACCATTGCCATCGTCGATGAAGAAGATATTTTTTCCTTTTTCCTTTTTTTATTTTTTTTTTATGGAGAAAGTATTAAATTACTATTTTGCCCTTTTAAATTGATTAAGATGTTGTCAATATTAATTTTTTTGGTCAATTAATGACAGATTGAACGGAAACCGTCCATTGGGGCCTCAAATGTTACGATTTGAAAGGTTTGTGGTGACAGCTGCAATGATTGAAAGGTTATGGTAAAGTTTGTCACTGTTTGAAAGGTTTGGGACCTCAGCTGCAATTATCCCTTAATTTTAAACACATCATGTATGAATTCCGACAGATGATTCAAGCACAATTTTCATAAATAGGGGACGGATTTGAAATTCAAGATTTTGTCTAATAATATATTCCACCATATTATGGAAAAGTTTCAGTATTAGAAATCAGATAAATTTTTATCTATTTATTTAATTTTTTTCTTGACTAGACCTGAATTATTTATCATTGTAAAAAGTTTATGAATGAGTGATAGTGAAACTTACACAAGCTACATTCATCGACTCTTGCGTTAATTAACATATTAATCCAGTCCATTGAGGTGAATGTACGACTATGGGCATTCTAGATTCAATTTCTCAAAAGTTGTAAAGGAGATAGTATGCTTCTGATTTGGTGCTTTTTATGTAGGTCTTGAGGCAAGGTTGTCACGTCGTCCTAACACTTGTACCTCACGTTCGAATAAATAAAGAGAATCGAGAAAATAGACCCCAACATTAGGCCTAAGTAGAGACTTAAAAATACCGTCTAGACTTTAAAGATATTTCGAGTAAAAAGCAAAAAAAAGTTGATGGTTTAATTTACCACGAGTATTTGAAAATTGACTCGAAAAAGACAATAGGTCGTGATCGAACTAGTGAGTTTCTAATTATTCTAATCGAATTTGTCAATCTGGTCCCATTCTTATAACCTTGTAATCACATGAAATCAATCTTGACGAAATATAATTACTCAACTTTTAAGTCCAAAAAAATAGGTCTCAATCTCATAACAAGTAAAATTTCTTTCAATTTGTGATTCGTCGAGGGTGTTTGGTGGGGATTAAAATTAGATTTTTAGTAGATTGTGATAGAAATTTTTGAAATGTATGGTTGAAAAGTTGTGGAAGCCTTAGAAGATGCGGTTAATATTGATTGTTTGATTTTGATTTGGATTAAAATTGGATTTTAATCCGAACTAAATAGGAGTATAGTCAAACTCACTCAAAAAATTGTTTCTAATTAGGATTGTGTTATTGTACATAAAAATGGTAGATAAAAGATTACATAAAATGACGTCTAGGGAAAAGATTGACTGAAAAAGTTAAATCGGCAAATAATAAAGTATCATGTGACTTTATGTAATCCCTTACATAAACATTAATAAATATGTAGCGTAATCCCTTACATAAACATTAATGAATATGTAGCAAGATCCTTCTAGACTTCTAGTTAATACTACTGTTGATCCACCCCACCCCACCCCACCCTACCCTCCCCTCCCCGAACTCAACAAACACTATAAATATGCCCTGTTAGCATTGTTCCTGTTTATCACTGAACCCTGTTTTTCTGATATTCATGACGGTGAATTCAATTCATTTCTCTCCTTTGAACAAAAGGAATATATATTGAAATATCACATTCTGCGCCCACACCACCTCACCCCACTCCATCCCTCTCTCTTTGTGTGTGTCTCTCGAGGTTTTTCTTGAAGAAATGAATGCTGATGGATCAGTCCCGTAGTCTTCGCTCTTTCACATCTAGATTCAAAGAAAAAATTATAACTCATTCATTTTATTCATTCTCACAAGTGGCTAAGAATTTCTCTTAATCCACTCCACCTCTTTCGGAATTCACCACGTATTTCATTGAATCTCTCTTCTGGATATATTAGTAGATATAGATTTTATCCCTAAAATTTCTGTCACGTTCCTTTTTCTTTTTTTCTTTTTTTGGCATCAACAAGACGTTGTTTTGATCACATGGTTCTCCTCAATTCTTGTTCTTTCTCATATTCTGAATCTTTGAAGTAGTAAAGATTTCAAGATTCAAAATAAAAATAAAAATAGCTACAGTTGGATAAGTAGTTAGTTATATACTTATACTCTGCCATGGATTATTCAAGGGAAATAGAGGGGAAAAGGGTGCATGATCCCTACTGTAACTGGCCTAATGACAAGATTTCGAGGTCTCAACGACGCGTATGGGTACCTGGGCCGGTTATTGTGGGGGCCGGGCCTTCCGGCCTTGCTGCGGCAGCTTGTTTGAAGGAAAAAGGTGTACCAAGTCTTCTTTTAGAGAGATCTAATTGTATAGCATCTTTATGGCAGCTCAAAACTTATGATCGGCTTAGGCTTCATTTGCCTAAGGAATTCTGCGAGCTTCCTTTGATGCCATTCCCGCAAGAGTTTCCGACATACCCTACTAAACAGCAGTTCATTCACTACTTGGAATCATATGCTAAAAAGTTTGACATTAGGCCTGTTTTCAACCAGACAGTTTTGTGTGCAGAGTATGATCAGAATCTCGGGTTTTGGCGAGTACGCGCAGCGGGGCCCAAGGACGAGGAGACCGAGTACGTCTGCCGGTGGCTGATTGTGGCTACCGGAGAAAATGCAGCGGAGGTGGTTCCGCAGATTGAAGGAATGGATGAATTTGGAGGGATTATATTGCACACAAGCGGATATAAAAGTGGAGATGTGTTTAATGGGAAGAAAATATTGGTAGTTGGCTGTGGAAATTCTGGAATGGAAATATGTTTGGATCTATGCAATCATGACGCCAGCCCTTCTCTTGTGGTAAAAAATGCAGTAAGAATACCTTCAAAACCATTTCAACTTATTTTTTATTCCTTATAAGAGCTTTGGATTTTCACTTTTAAGTAAGAAAAAAGTTACTTATTCCAGACTTTCTTTGAGTTGCAAATTGAATCAAGAAACTTTATATTTCTGTATATTAATGAATATGAAAAGTGTATGTAACCTTTATGTTCAAGCTTTGCTTCTTGGCAAAAAAATTTCAATTTCTGAAAAGTAAGCAAAACCCTAATTCAAGCTTTTTAACCATAGTCCAAAGAGATCTTGCAAAAGAAAGAAGTATCTTCGTTTTTTTGTCTATGTTCCAACTGTTTTGATTTGCCAATTCAAGTTCCAGCAGTTTTATTATATACAGTTATTTGTTTCACTTTCTTGGGATAATCAAGCATGCGCAATGAAAGCTTGGTTTGAAAAGTTTAAGATTTTGTTTCATAATCAAAACAATATTTTTTTTTTAAATGTAAAGTAATCCCTTTATCATATGGAGTTTAGGAATGGTAGAGTTAGTGATCATATAATTTTTTATTTTTATTCCAATCAATTTCATCTTTTATACATTATTTCTGTCAGTCCCATCTTCAGGTGTAACTTTTTACATGACCCCTTTTTTGTGCTTACTAAAATTTGTTGATACTATTAGGTACACATTTTACCGCGAGAAATGCTGGGGAGATCAACTTTCGGGCTGTCCATGTGGTTACTCAAGTGGCTGCCAATGCGTCTTGTCGATCGGTTCCTATTAGTCGTGACCTGGCTTATGCTCGGGGACACAGGACGGTTTGGCCTCGACCGACCTAACATAGGCCCTCTCGAGTTAAAGAACATATCTGGGAAAACACCAGTTTTGGACGTCGGAACCCTTGCCAAGATCAAAAGTGGAGACATCAAGGTACTATAATTTGTCCATCTGCACAACTTGCAAAATAACTTCACTTTTATTTCATTGTGCCATCACCTTTTACAGTGTTTAATTTGTTGTATCCAGCGATTTTAGCCTTTATTAATGATTGCATTGCTTTGTTAAATGACATTTCCAGTGAGACATAAATCACCATACTTGTCCAAGCAATTACAAGAAATTAATAAAAAAAAAAATGATGATTTTTTTGTTGAGTTCATGCACTTCAAATTGATCCCTTTATAATAACTTGTGCCACCCTTGTGTCTGGTCTTCTTAGGTTAAAAACCATTCTTATTGAAAGAATCAAGTATATGTTTATTATATAGTATTACGCTACGTGATATAGTATAGTGGACAAAGTTTGAACTTTTTTTCTTCTCTAATACTGTTCAGTATTGTCTAATATACGTCACCAAATATTCCGTAGACGTGTTCCTCTAATAAGAACATTTTCAACAATATGAAATGTTCTATATATTTTGACCCCTTGAGAGTATTTTTCTTTCCTGTTTTACAATGTATGAATATCAAATTATTTTCCTGAAATACTGAAATGGCTGCCATTTTTACAGATATGTCAAAGTGTTAAGAGATTTAGGCATCAATCTGTGGAATTTGTAGATGGAAAATCAGAAAATTTTGATGCAATTATCTTAGCAACTGGATACAAAAGTAATGTACCATCTTGGCTAAAGGTATATATCTCCTTTTTTTAAAAAATATACATAGCATTCTATGTGTATATTTGGCACGTGTCATTGGACTGAACTAGACTCAATAGTATGACTGAAACAATTGAAAGCTTTGAGTCTTCTGTGCCAAACATATAATTTGAGAGAACTAAAATAGGACCATGTTTGGCCCCTTTTTTCCTCAGGAAAGAGAGATGTTTTCGGAGAAAGATGGGCTACCAAAAAGACCATTTCCAAATGGCTGGAAAGGAGAATGTGGGCTATATGCAGTAGGTTTTACCAAACGCGGCCTTCTTGGAGCATCAATGGATGCTAAGAACATTGCACAAGACATTGAAACTTGTTGGAAAGCAAATGCAAAGCATTTTTCAGCCACATTAATTAATTAATGTAATTATAGCTTAATTTTGATTTGTGCTTATATTAATTAGTTAAATGTTATAGGTTTGACTAGTTAGAAAGAAGCAACACTGATTGATGGAGAACTTTTTGTTGGTACCATTGGCGCTAAAGTTGGTACCAAAAAGAAACTCCACCAATTGAGGAAAGGGGTGTGACAAGGGGCAAAAAAAAAAAAAAATTTTTTTTGAAAAGTAGTAGATATAAGACGGATCCCCTTTTTTGAATGGAGATTAGAATTAGGGTTGGTGGTTTTCAATTTTGTGGGGGAGGGGGACCTCAAATGATCACTTTAGTGTATACAACTTGTACATTGCCCAATTTTCTCTAATTATTAGGTATGATTTTGTCAAGTTACGAGTGAGTTCTTGAATATATACATGTATATCTATTCATCTTTGGTCGAACTTCTTACACTGCCTAGTAAAGTAATGTACGGTGCCCATTCGACCAGGTATACAAAATTAGATGTAGCATAAACTTAATTACCAAAATTGAGTATGTCTCATGTCTAATATTTTCAAAGGCAAAAATGTAGGAATTTGGGAATGCATGGAAGTGACTTGAGAAATGGGGAAATTAATTAAACCATAGTTCTGTAACTTCCGCATCAAATTTTTTTATGACCAAGTATCATTAAGTGCAATTTTAATGCCTCTCTGCCAATATGGATGCGAAATCATTACATACCAAGTAGTAGATAGGACCACTAAAATTAAATTGGGATTGCGAAAAATAATTTTTAAAAACAAGTATATTTGACTTTCATATCGCCTTTGACTTGCTTGATGGGTTCTATAAATTGGTAAGAATTTGTGTCAAATTTCACATCTTCTAAGCATCATTAGGTGGCAAACAAACTACACATTAATGTAGTGTACCATATAAACACAGTACTGAGATCATTACTCTATATCACTGCACTAATTAAAAGGGAGGATAGGCCTTTCACTGTTCATTCGTGAGACCTCATTTTCACACCTAAACTGGTTGCTAATGTTCATTATCTGGTTTGGTACTATTTGACAAATATCTGCTAACTTTTCACTATTGTTACATTTTTAAATGAGATTTCTTTTCCTCCATCATTTGAAATTTTCTTCATGTTTCCAAAAGATCGAGAAAATCGGTACTGAAATAGATGACCACCTCAGATATGTTAATTTCATAGTAGTTTTATTTTTGGCTTATTTGTTTCTTCAATTTAAGTTTGTTTCTTTTTCAGAAAGGTCTTCTTTGTTTTGCTTCTGTTAACCCCCCCCCCTCCCCCCCCACACAAATCAGAGTCTCCACGCCAGCAATATATCCGCGTTGGTAGCCACGTGCTCCGAGTAAACAAGTGGGCAGAGAGCCAACGGGAAAGTCAATAAGGGAATTGACAGAGTCAAGGTCACTAAACGGAACAAGTGTCCGAGGTCCTTTAAACATCAATGCAGAGGTTCATCCGAAGTCCCTTCAGTTTAAAGAAATAGAAGCCTACTTAAAGCCCCAGCAGAGGCTCCTGCAAGCTGTCTGAAGCTCAATTACACCAGAGGTCCATAGGCCCAAGGTCGACCTTGATTCGTATCGAAGCCGACGCTGTCTCACAACAGATTTGAAGATCTTTTGGAAGCGATTGATGTGATGTCTGTAATAAAGTGTCTGTTGTTTCAGTATAGGTGTCAGTGTGTCAGCCTACAACTAAAGTGGCTGGCCCTTTGTCAAATATTAATTGTAATAAGTGAACAGTGATATGAATCTTCGGTCTAGGAGATGTCGCCAAGTGAATCTGATCCAACGAACAGCACGTCGACTGGAATAGTATAAATAGTTCTCTTTTTATGTTAGGGGGGCTAGCCTTGGTGTAATCTTACATGCTAAGAAGAACTTTACCTTCATTCCTGGAAAACGCACAAGGATTCAAGGAAATTTACATACTTTGATATTTGCAAGCATTACAAACACAAATAGGGATTAGACATTGAGAGTCTAACGCGAAATCAAAGACATATTACATCATATGTATCCTTCCAAATATCCAATTACAAATGAATGAGTTATCTTAGGAAATTCGCTCAGTATTCGTTGATATCGCGATTGTTGTCGTCACAAAATCCTCGGTGTCCGAACGTCACCGTCTTTTGCAGGAAAGTTCATCTCGTGTCCATTCAGATTTGACTACCATCAACATTCTGGTAGAAACGCACCAGATCAGCGCTTGACGTGGCAATAGTGGGTCCAACATCCGTGGCATCATTTTTTGGGGTCAACAGCTTCCATTTTTTTCCGCAGGGTTTCTACATACTTTATTTTTTAGAGTTATTCCCCTTGTATAGGGGAATAGATTTTCAGATTGCTGCTTCCATATCCATTAGTAAAAAAAATGCAAAATGCTTCTTGATTTTTAGATTTTTCTTTATTCGGTTTCAGTGTTAGATTCCCACCTGGATATATTTGGAATCCTATTTTGTATGGTCTTATAAGTGATTGCAATCACAATTCTTATGCGACTGTTTCTTGTACATTCAATTGCTTCTCCTGTGTGTTGTGATTTTTTGTGAAAACATTCCCAAAAAGTAACACTTGCATAACAATTGGAGAGTGGTGACCCGAAGTACATAAATTTAATATTTTCGTTCATTTAGGTTAATCAATCTTTTATTTAAACTCTTTTCCATTTCAGTTGACGATTGTTATTCTGATGCTTCATATATGCCGCATACAAAAACTTGCACATGCTGATTTGAAGTAATTTTCTTATTTCATAATACTCAGGTACTTCTTCAAGGCAAAGATTATCTAGTAGGGAAGTGAGGTGTAGTTCAAAACCTTGCTATTATAATTATTTGTATAACATGCAAAGTGAGTGGCCAACTTTTGGAAACTCTATATTTGCTATCCCTTCTTGCAAAGAACATGGTTTAAAAGATTTATACTTAGATGACATAATTTACTTTGATAGATGGACTCTGCCATCAATTCAGTTTTAGGATTTTAAGTTTAATCCTTGTAATTAATGTGTATTATTTGGCAAACTGAGGTCATTTGCTCGTATTTCTCTTTTCTTAAGGCAAAGCAGTTTGCACAAATCAAAGATAATTCCGCAAGTTTTCCTCTTACTCATATTTTTCTTTTATCAGATTCTCTCTATAATAGAATGTATCTCGTGTATATATTATCTAATATATGTATTATGAATTGTTATCTCCAGTTTCTTTAGTTGCTGCTGTGTGTGTTGGAGTTCAAGTTGATGGTAATTTATCCTAATATTTTAATGGATATTTCGAAAACTTCTATTGATGTGGAGCCTTTTGGATTTGGGCTACTTCACTATTCAGATTATTTGGGCCTCTCTAATTGGTTTGACCCTAGTACATCTATTACTTGGGCTTGTACGTTCTGTTGGGCCAAACTAACTAATATTGTTAAGGGCCATCTTGACTCTACACGTGGCTAATCTTAGACTGTTGGATGAAGGTATCAAAGAGGCGGTC
>CAIGRS010066906.1:0-18412 GCA_903798395.1 Fraxinus floribunda | reverse complement strand
ATTCTGGATTTTCGAAGGTGGATATTGACTTGGACCAATGTTAGTCTTTTGATTGTTTTCGTTAATTTAATTTTCATTGTTATTACTTGCGTTATTTACAATTGTTTGCATACAAAAATCCCCCTAATCATTTTACGAAACATAAAATATTGAATTACACATTTTTCGTGGGATCGACCCTTACTTCCACTACTACATTAGTTTTAGAGGTTTAAGGACTATTTTTGGGTGCCTACGACAACACATCACTCCCCCAATTGAAGAGAATTTAAAATCGGTTTGTGGGTTTCATTACTAATTTTAAGCACTTTGAAAACATGTTATACGTGTATGTGTGTTTTTGGAATGTATGTTTCATTCCAATTAATTTTATATGTGTATGTGTGTACAACACAATATATATCCTACCAATTAAAGCCTTGACTATTCAACAAAATTGTGAAAGTTTCAAGCTTATTTTATTTCTCATTTTTTAAACTTATGATTCAGTATTTTTAAAAATAATGTGTAAGCAAATCAAATCCTAAAAGAAATATTTACTATACTAAAAATAAGTTTTTTCACCGTTGGGTCAAATATTTGGGAAACATTTGATTCCGTCCAACATTATTTAAAAATTATACTTTTATAGCAAATATGCATGATTGCTTTTGAACTTCCATGACATCAAAATTATTTAAGACATATTGAACTACTATTGGACTTTCATTTCTTATGTTAGCCGAGCTTAAGGTTCGTCTATGGGCTAGGCTCGTGGTGCTAGATCATCACATGAACAAAAATATGAGCCTAATTTCATTTTATTTTTTGGGCTTCTACATGTAAGCTCCCAAATTTTATATTCTTAAGTTGGTTGGTATAGCTCATTTAAGAAGCAAGGTATTTAAGGTTATGAAAGTACAAGCCATAAATTATTTAAAAACCAAATAATTTAAGATATTTAATGAATAAGTGGCTTGCCATAATGGTCATCTACATGATATTTCATATAGGCAACCTAGATTAGAATCACTTGTAGATGTTTTTATAAAGTATTTTTATAAAATTATTTTTGAATTAAAAAAAAAACTCCTTATTTTTGCACGTTAAGAACCATTATACCAAGTTAATTAGATGGAATATTTGTTTGATTAGTGGAATTCATAGAGATAAGTTACAATCATATGAATAGTTCATTTTCTTTATTTTTTTTTTTGTTATGTAAATGTTTTATAAAACTTTTTATAAGAATTATTTTTTTATTGGCTTATAACTCTTTAGATTCATAGATAAAAACTCAATTTAACAAGATTAATAATATAACTCTCCCATTTAGTTTTTCACTAAAAAGGGAGGTTACAATAAGAGGAAAATAATTTTTTAATTACACATCTCAAATCTGAAATTACTCTTATTTTCTCTCCAAAAAAATATATATTTTATGTTAATTAAAGCTTAAAGGAATAGCAAGGGTGTGAAGGAGAAAGACTTTGACACATTTTGTTCATTTATATTTCAAGAAAATAAAGGTAGGTAGAGGTGCAAGTGGTTAATTTGTTTTCAAGTCATGAATTTTCGTTAAAGTATGAATGAATTGTTGCCTTCGAGTACGATGCTTTGGCACTACTATAGTTTGAATGATTATTCTCCGGCTTTATATGTTATGTTAATTCTAATGAAATTGAATTTTGCCGAAAATCCATTTACGTGGGACGGTATGAATCTATAATTCGAATTCTCTAATTTGTTAATGAAATGCACCGATAATATCTATTGAGTTTCAAAGTCATGTGTTAATTCCCTTCCTACAGGTTGATTTGTTTTTCTTGGGCATGGATGATGATAGATGAAGATGCAACGTGCTATGGAGAAGCCGGTAACTTAATGTTTTAATTCGATTATGAAACGTTTATGTTCATATATATATATATATATATATGAACATCATATTTGGAACCATTCTAAGAATATTTTTATGAATAAGTTATGTTTAAAAGTATTTATATGCTATAGAAATTAACTTACAAGTTATCGTTTATCACAAAAATGTTAGCGATAAGATTTAATGTTGCTGTTTTTATTAAGATTTTAGCTTCTGTCCTCTACTTCAAAAATTCACAACTCAATCGCTATTTGGAATTTTTGGACGAAACTAGTGAGGTTTGATAGCCTCATGAGTTAGCTACTGCATAAACTTGAAATTATGTCAATCCGATATCTCTAGAATTTTATATGTCACTTTAAGTAAACAGTGTTGGTTATCTTCCAAACCGAATCGCTGCGGGGTTTGGAAAAAAAACTTAGTACCTCATATGTTGTCAACAGAAGCCGATTTTGGGATATGTCATACTATAAGAAGTTTCCTACCTTCCCTTAAGATTTCTTGAAATTTCGAGATTGATAACTTTGTAAACAAATTTATTTTGACATTTGCCGCTTGAGAAGGAAAAGCAAAACAGCATATTTTTATTTACTACTTAAAAGTGATCACATCAATAATGGGTACATGCATGGAAATCATTCTAAAGACTTTTTTTTTGAAATTGTTTCTTTTAGTATTAAATTGTTATGTTTTGGTAAAAATAATATATATAGTACTTAAGTAAATTTTAAGGTAAATCTTTATGCATTTCGCGAAAAATATGTTTACTAAACTAAATTGTTATATAAATTTTAAGTCTATGAGTAAAGCACAATTTGTTTAGTAACGTTTCGGTTCATGTGGGTCGGAGCGTTTTAGGAATTTTTTTAAGCTTCTGATTCAATTCTATTCCCGAGTGAGAGCAATCTAATTTATATAACTTAGTTAATCGAAATTCTTTCTCTATTGGAGTACAAAGAGGAAGAATCGATGGAAGTAATGGAAATATAGGTGAAGTATCGAAATTCAATCAAATGTACGATGTGGTGGGAGGTCTTATTGATCATGAAGTTTCTTTTACAATATTCAAATTCGAAATTTGAGGGAACGATAATGAGTTTATGATAGATAAAGACCAATCTTATTTTGCGAAAAAAGGTTATACATAATATGAGGGTATTCGATGAGATAAACATCTTTTATTACAACTAGATTCAGTTCTATACTCCTATGCTAGACGTGATTGTACGTTAAATTTAGAGTTACACCAAATAGACCTAGAGGCTCTACTTTTTTTTTTTTCTTAATTGAGAATTGAATGAAGATATCTACATGAATTTACTTGTCGGTTTTCTTGTTAAAGGCCTTTAGAATTATGGTAACTTCAAGTTATACTCGTGGCTTGAAGCAGCCATCCCCATCAAAACTCTAATACCATTTTCAAGATGACTGCTTTAGACCACAAGTATTTATGTGAAAAGTCTAATGATTTATTATAGTTTTAGTTTTTATTTCGACGACATTTGATTGGTTAAGCATGAGAATGAGTGTATAAACACAATTTAGAAATGGTTGTCTTCAATCTTTAGATGAAGAACATGGGTTTAGAATATTATATACTCTATGTTAAAATGTTATTCTAGTACTTTTGATGTCAAAAAATGTTTTATAGTATAAAGATTTTAGAATGTTTCTAACAGGAGATTAGCTACCTTATTGATATTCTGATATCAAAGACAACATTTGAGTTGTAAATGTCCATGGACTTCCTAAGTGCAAAAAGAAATACCTAAAGTACCATATCCTAGTACGATTAGGAGATTGAAATATATTGTTCAGTAAAATCCCGCAAGTATATGCAATTGTTGACAAGTAATAGATTAAGTGAGTTAAGAGTATTGTCACACACGGAATAAATTTAATTCAAGTTTATAATTTTGTATGGACTTCGAAATATGTAACACAAAAAAGTTTTTTATGTTAATTATTCCAAATTAATCAAAGGAAGCAGTAGAAATTTGGTTTTTATCAAATTATAGATGATCGTATTGGATTTCGTATTCGTCTATTGCTATCTGTTTCAATTATTGATTTGTAATGTAATTTCGCTCATATGTTCTTCACAATCGATAAAACTATGGTATATAATTTTCTTTTCCAGGATAAATTAAATATATCCTAACTACGATCCGAATATATTACTAGCTCGAGTTCAAATGATTATAATGCATTAAATTTTAGATTATTTATATGATTGCAAGCGTGATAAATGTTATTCCTAACATTTACTACACATATACTAATTTTGGCGCGTTTTAAACTTATTATGAGTCTCCCAACACTATAGCAAGCAACTAATTATTTAATTGGTGGTGAATCTATTAAATAATGCAATGGGCATGCAAAATTAATTAAGAAACATAAGAAATAAACTAAATTACTAATCTTGAATTTAAAACAAATAACAATATGGTTCATTTTCATCCAATATAAAAAGAATCTAGTCTAGCATGTTTTTGAATAAATTACAGGAATAATAGCGGAAAAATATCACCGGGATCATGAAAATTATAAGAATCCACAATTATATAAATTATTTAAGCACTTACTAAAACTCAAATGATGTAATGAGTTTAATACATTACTTAAATGAAATAATAATAGTTTGACAACGTAAGAATTTTATTATTGAATCTTTTGCCACCATAAGCCATCTCTATGCCGACCTCCTCGAATCGTCAATTATCTACAAGTAGAGATATAATAGAGTGAGAATAACTCTCATTAAGCGTGCATGAATAATGAATTCATATATGTATTTCTACGGAGAATTTATAGCTTGTGAAGGGAGACACGAAAATTAGACCGAACATAGGTGGTGCTAAATTCTCGTATGTAGCGCTACTAAAATCCGGTCCAATCTTTATAGAACGTATGTAACATGTACAAATACATAACGTAGCCGTAGAAATATTACATACATAAATATTAGCCACCATAAACATAAAGCACGACTTAGTTCT
Organism: Fraxinus floribunda; assembly: GCA_903798395.1. Lineage (NCBI taxonomy): Eukaryota > Viridiplantae > Streptophyta > Magnoliopsida > Lamiales > Oleaceae > Fraxinus > Fraxinus floribunda. The sequence goes on along the minus strand of CAIGRS010066906.1, from coordinate 13,549 downwards.
TTACTCAACAATTCAAAATGATAAAATAAGTTATTGTTGGAAAGAGATCTTTGAGCCGTGCGTGGGGTTGATTATTCACGTGGGATTGTATAATTGTACGAACATAAAAATGACGAGACAAAGAGAAGTGGAGAGACAAAGTTATAGAGATAGAGAGGAAAGTGTGTAAATGATTGTTGAGGGTAGTTTGTGTTAGGATTGTCTCCTATTTATAGGGTAAATTCTTGACCATGTGTAGAAAAATGAAAGAAAATGGCTAGATGTTAGGGTTGGTAAATGCATAAATGGTGTATTGTCATTAAAATAGTCATATTAACACCTTTAATCATGTGGTCAAATCAATTAATTTAGCTTAAAACTTGGTGTAAATAATGCATGTGGCCAAATCAATTTCCTTGATTTACGTGGTCAGTTCAATTACATTGGCTTGAAATGTGGTGAAAATAATACATGTGATCAATGAATCATCCTTAATCAAGACTAATTAGCATACTTACAAATGTTTTAAGCATGATTTAATCTAACTTCCAAAATAACTTTCCACTTAGATCCTCAAAATATTGGTTAATAACCAATAAGGTCATTAGACTGGGTCAATTACCAATAAAGTCATTAAGCTTTAATAATTATGCACTTAAGTCCTAAATTTAAATCTAACAACTAGTATTAAAAATTTGAGATGTTACAAACTATCCCGTTAAAATAAATTTCGTCCTTGAAATTTGCCTTGGAATTCATCGAAAATTTGTGGGTACTTGGCCCGCATCTCCACCTCTCGCTCCACGTGGCCTCTTCAATCGAGTAGTTATGCCACTGTAATTTCACTAACAAAATGACTTTGTTTCAGAGAGCTTGAAATTTCTTATTAACAGTTTTTATTGGTACTTCTTCATAGCTTAAACCTCACTGTAATTCAATAGACAGATTGCTGACCACATGACTCGAGTTAGGGACATACTTCCTGAGCATTGGCACATGGAAGACATCATGTATAGTTGAAAGTTCTGGAGGTAATGGTAACTGATATGCGACGTTCCCGATATATTGCAAGATTTCAAACAGGCCAATAAACATTGTTCGCAACTTACCCTTCTTACCAAAACGTAGCACACCTTTCATTGGTGCTACTTTGAGGAATACCTTATCACCAACTAAAAATTCCAGACCCTTTCTCTTTCTATCTGCATAACTCTTTTGTCTATCCTGTGCAATTTTCATGCTGAGGCGAATTCACTCAATTGCATGAACTGTTTGTTCGATAGTCTCGACCCTAAAATCTTTCCCTCACCGACTTCGTCCCAATGAACTGGTGATCTACAGTTTCTCCCATACAATGCCTCATATGGTACCATGTCAATTGAAGTGTGGTAACTATTGTTGTATGAGAACTCAATTAATGGTAAATGCTTTTCCCATTGTCCTCCAAACTCGAGTATACATGTCTAAAGCATGTCCTCCAATGTTTGAATTGTCCGCTCAGATTGTTCATCTATCTGAGGATGGAATGTCGTACTAAACTTTAGTTTAGTTTCCATAACTCAGTGTAGACTTTTCCAAAAGTTCGATGTGAACCTTGGATCTCTATTTGATACAATAGAAATAGGTACACCATTTAACCTTACTATCTCATTCGTATATAACTACGTGAACTGGTCCATAGTAAACGTCATCCGAACTGGCAAGAAATGAGCCTATTTGGTGAGTCAATCCACTATGACCCAAATAACATCGTGAGCTCTTGCTGACCTTGGAAAACCAATCACGAAGTCCATAGTTACATGCTCCCACATCCACTATGGGACTTACAATGGTTTAAGTAACCCTGATGGTCGCTGGTGTTCGGCCTTCACTTGCTGACATACCAAACATTTCTTGACATATTCAACTATATCCCTTTTCATGCCTTTCTACCAAAATATTGCCTTCAAATCTTTATACATCTTTGTGCCTCCTGGGTATACTGAATAAGGATATGAGTGCGCTTCCTCTAGAATCTCTCTTTTCAATTCTCGAAATTTAGTACACACATCCGTCCTTGATAATATAATGCTTTATCTTCAGCTTTGGTGAAGTCCTTCCGCTTTTCTGAGTTAATCTCAGACTTGATATACTCTAAAGATCGATCATCCTTTTGATATCTTTTAATTCTGTCACAAAGTGTGGGTCAGATAGAGAGAGCTACTACTCGAGTGACCACACCTAGCTGAGTGGTGATAATCTCGAGATTCAATCTCTCAAATTCTCTCCATAGTGGTTCCTGCATAGTCAACATAGCTAATTGACTTGCCGTTTTCTGACTTAAGGCATCAGCTACCACATTCGCCTTGCCTGGGTGATAATGAATTTCACAATTATAATCCCTTACTAACTCAAGCCACCTTCTATGTCTCATATTCAACTCCTTCTAGGTGAAGACATACTTGAGGCTTTTGTCGTTCGTATAAATGTCACATTTACCTCCGTTAAGATAATGCCTCCAAATCTTCAATGCATGGATCACTATGGCAAGTCCTAGATCGTATGTGGGGTAGTTTTGTTCATATAGCTTTAATTCTCTCTAAGCAACTACTTTTCTATTTTACATTAAGACACATCCCAAACCTAGTTTCGAAGCATTACTATAGATCACAAAAAAGAACCTGGCCCATTGGGTATGGTTAACACTGGGGCATTCACCAACTTTTGTATTAATTCCTCAAAACTCCGTTCACAGCTCTCTGTCCAGTCAAACTTTACACCCTTGCATGTTAACTGTATCGCAGTCATGTATTTTGGAGAGTCATTCAATGAACTTTCGATATTATCCTGCTATGCCTAAGAAACTACGAATTTCTCCTACATTGGTTAGCCTTGACCAATTCAACTCTACCTCCAATTTACTAGGATCACCTCTATCCCTCAAATCGTGACAATATGTCCAAGGAATGCTACTCGCTCCAACTAAAACTCACATTTTTTGAACTTGGTATAGAGCTTCTCATTCTTCAAAAAATCCAACACAATCTTAAATGTTCCTCATTACTTCTTGAGTAGATCAGGATATCATAGATGAACACGATAACAAACTGATCCAAATACTTGTGGAAAATGCTATTCATAAAATCCATAAAGACTCTAGGAGTATTAGTTAGCCCAAATGGCATAACTAAGAACTCGTAGTGTCCGTACCGAGTTCTAAAAGTAATCTTAGGGATATCATTGGCTTTGATTCTCAACTGATGATAACCAAATCGTAAATCAATCTTGGAAAACACCACTGCACTACTGAGCTGATCAAACAAATCCTTAATCCAGGGAAGATGATACTTATTCTTGATAGTGATTCTGTTCAATTCTCTGTAATCGATGCACATCAGGCCAAATGGCATAACTAAGAACTCGTAGTGTCCGTACCGAGTTCTAAAAGTAATCTTAGATATATCATTGGCTTTGATTCTCAACTGATGATAACCATACCTTAAATCGATCTTGGAAAACACCACTACACTACTGAGCTGATCAAACAAATCCTCAATCCAGGGAAGATGATACTTATTCTTGATAGTGATTTTGTTCAATTCCATGTAATCGATGCACATCATCATCGATCCATCATCATCGATCCATCCTTCTTCTTAACAAATAACATAGGTGCTCCCCATGACGATACACTAGGTCGAATGAAACCTCTTTCCAATAGTTCTTCCAGTGGTGCCTCCAATTCTTATAATTCTTTGGGTGCTATTCTATACGTGGCTTTAGAGATGGGTACCGAGTTGGGAGTAGGTCGATTGTGAATTCTACCTCTCATTCTAGTGGCATGCCAGGCAACTCATCGGGGAAGACTTCTGGATATTCACATATCACCTTAACCAACTGTTAATTTATTATTATCATCCTTACTTATTATGGACATCACGAGTCCCGTAGTGCTTTCTAATGGTATGACCCGTCGGGCTTCCAATGCAGACAAGATGTGGGATAAGGGTTCACTTCCATTTATAGATAATAAAAATTCCTCTTCCCCAGGTCTTTGAAAAATCACTTCTTTTTCCAAGCAAACAATTATCGTGTGATTCTTGGATAGCCAACCATTCCAAAATCACATTGAATTCGTCCATAACTAATACATACAATTTCGTCTCCAGTGATCTACTATCAATTTCTACTCTTGCCGTTCTAACTATGTGATTAGTATTCATTATATCTCCAGTGGGTATCGTCACTACTAAAGGGAATTTTACATATTTAACCATAACATTTAGTTTACATACAAACTTAAGGGCTATAAAGGAATGAGTTGCACCAGAATCTATCAATATACTGGCTAGTAAGTTGGATATGAGGACTTTACCTGCCAAGACATTTCAATTCTGATCCTCCTCTTGTCATGCCAGTGTATAAACCCTAGTTTGTCTGCCTGGTGCATAACCTTGTCTGTACTGGTTGTTCCTATATGGCCTCTGTTCATTGCTTCATTGTAGTCTTGCTGATTATTCCCTTATAGCCTTTGCTGGTTGTTTCCTTGTAGCCTGTGCTGGTTGTTCCTGTAGTTAGGGTAATACTGAGCCATTTGTCCTTATTCTCCACATCGAAAACATGAATTCGTCCCCGAAAGGCAAGCTTCCTAGTGATGCTTTTGGCATTTTCCACAGCGTGGGTAACTCTTGTTGCCATTTTTTGTTAAATTTACTTGCTCTTCTTGGCATGATCTTATTTTCCTTTGCCCTTGTTATCCACTCACTTTCGCTTTTCTGACTGACCATTATGCTGCATTTCGTCCCCACTAGTACGATTTTTGAAATCTCCCAATTGTGCCATTGCCAACACATCACGATAGTCTTCAAGCTGAAGCACTATGACAATCCATTTTAAATCATCCCTTAAACCCTACTCAAAATGTCTCACCTTCTTCTCCTCCATATCCACAAAATCAGGAGCATAATAAGCCAACTTTTCAAATTTTTGCTCATACTCGATCAACGTCATTGAGCCCTGAGTCAAAGTAAGGAACTCAGCTTCATTCTTATTTCGGATATTCGTACGGTAGTACTTTTTTCAGAAAGGCCTCCTTGAATTCATCCCACATCCAAACATGACCAGGAGCCTTTGATCTGGCAGTGGTGTCCCACCAACGCCTAGCACCTTTACGTAATATAAAGGTTGCACATATCACCTTTCTAGGTTTTGGGTAGTCAATGAGTTCAAAAATTCTCTCCATACTCACCAGCCAGTCCTCCACTTCCAAGGGGTCTGTACTTCCATGAAAGATAGGATGATGTTGTTTCCTAAATCGCTCAACCACAGCAGCAGTGGTCCTACTGTTGGGACAGTTTCATGTTGTTCTGGCTGATGCGATGAAAAAATGGTGGTGTTGGCTGTTGAGGTGGTGGTGGCGGCACCGTAGCTTGCACAAAAGTTTGCATCATTGCGAGAAACTGCTGAGCAAACTGTAGGTCAATTGTATTAGGTTGAGGCAGAATAAGGTGTGTGGACTCTTGGGTTTGGTTATTGCTATTGTTAGTCCTTCTGCTTCGGGGTGCCATAACCTTAATGAAATGATAGTAACTATATAGAGTTAAGTCAAATTGAGGAAATGAAACATAAAGAAATGACATGCTTTATTCATAAACATTCATAAGTTCACATAAATAACAGACCACCAAGCATACCTAGTGTCCAAACAAGTTGAGATTCAAAATTTTAAGAACGTGAATTTTAAATGTAAAGAAAACTAGGCATCATCTAATAATTCTTCCCAGTACCCTCCCCTTGATTCGCCTCTTATTTTTCCTCGGGTTTTTATTTCGGGTCAATCACAGAATACGATGCAGGGTTGAATTCTTCACTCGGGTCATCATTAACATAATTTTCCTCGTAGTCAACTTCGGGTATGGTTATGACGTTGCATAATTGAGTTCATAGCTGGCATCCTACTGGTATACCTAACATCTTCATGATTCACCCTCCACCTTTCCCTCATGCATCGGAGTAATGGATCAGAGATGTTTGGCAGTCGAAGGTCTCTTCGATTACCTTGATAAACTGCCTCCGGTAAGGAGCAAGGGTTCGGTCAAGGTGATACACGACTCATCCCTATGATATTGATATCCATTCGCTCTTTCCCGTCGATAAATCTTTTCCATGGCATCTAAGTGTTGTATCAAACCATGGTTCGGGTTTCTCTTGTAGTTCCTATGCAACCAAGTAAAATGATTGTGTCTCTCAATTTGACTGGTTTGACCTTCTCCACTCACCATCTATCGAAAAGAAAGGAACATAATTACCTTGCTTTCCAAAAGAACTTTTCAAAAATAAATTCTTATTTTTCCAAAAGAATTTCCAAAAGTAGGTAATTGTTGCGAATTTCATAAAGTAAGAGCTTTCTGGGGACATTAGTTTCATTAGAGTAGAGTAATTTTATTTTACTATTATTATTATTGTTGTTGTTGTTGTTGTTGTTGCTATTATTATTATTATTATTATTTTAGAGGGGGAGTACTAATAATTGAAAATTGAAGAGAAAGTACCAATAATTATCCACAATTTTTCCTTTGTTTTACACAAAGGTGGTGATAAAGGAATAAATTATCGTACCAAAAGTTGGAACTTTAAGAAAAGGTATTAAATAACCATCCACAGTCTTTCCCCTGTTTTTAACAAAGGTAGTGATAAAGGGATGAATTATTGTACGTGGATTCATTGTAAATTTTATTCGTTGCAAACTTAATCTCTAGTTGAGTCATTCCTACTAAGCTTAACATGCATTCAAAATTACATAGCTACCATCTATATATCTCATGGTTTCTACATTAGTATAAGATCTAAGATTAAGGTCTTCTATTAATAATATCATATGTATAATAGTAAACACTTATAACATTCAAGATTTCATATTATTATTGACTTTTATACAAAACAAGCCTAAATAAAATCATAAATTAATATTCATATTTTGTCACTATAGTCATGATTGCTATTTCGAGTAACATACATGCTTTCATAAGTGAGATGACATGAATACTTAAAGTGCATACATACCTGGTTCAAGGAAGTCGAGCCATGGAGGATGACATAGTGGATAGTGACTTAGATGAACTTAATTCTCATTTTAAAAAAATAAAAAAATTGTAAAGTTCAAGATTTTGAAAATATATGTTAAGTCTACAGAACCGATTTCTAAAAGCTCTTAGCTCTGATACCAAATGTGGTGACCCCGAATCCTTGACGATTCGAGTGTCACTAAATCATAAACTAAAGAAAATTTAAAGAATATCAACACAATTATATAAATTATTTAAGCACTTACTAAAACTTAAATTATGTAATGAGCTAATACATACTTGAAATGAGGAATATCTTAAAATTATTTAAAATTAAATGAAATAATAATAGTTTGACAACGTAAGAATTTTATAATTGAATCTTTTGCCACCATAATCCATCTCCTTGCCGACCTCCTCGAATCTTCAATTATCTGAAAAAAGAGACATAACAGAGTGAGAATAATTCTTAGTAAGCGTGCATGGATAATGAATTCATGTATGTATTCATACAAAAAATTCACAGCTTGTATAGGGAGACTCGAAAATTAGACCTTACTTAGGTGGTGCTAAATTCTCATGCGTAGCACTACTAAACTCCGGTCCAATCTTAATAGAATATACGTAACATGGACCAAAACATAACATAGCCATAGAAACATTACATACATAAACATTAGCCACCATAAACATAAAGCACAACTTACTTCTTCACTCGACAATTCAAAATGATAAAATGAGTTATTGTTGGAAAGAGATCTTTGAGCTGCATGTGGAGTTGATTATTCACGTGGTATTTTATAATTGTATGAACATAAATATGACAAGAGAAAGAGAAGTGGAGAGACAAAGTTATAGAGATAGAGAGGGAAAGTGTGTAAATGATTGTTAAGGGTAGTTTAGTGTTATAGGGTAAATTCTTGACCATGTGTAGAAAAGTGAAAGGAAATGGCTAGATGTTAAGGTTGGTAAATGCATAAATGGTGTATTGTCATTAAAATGGTCAAATTAATACCTTCGATCATGTGGTCAAATAAATTAACTTGGCTTAAAACTTGGTGTAAATAATGCATGTGGTCAAATCAATTTCCTTGATTTGTGTGATCAATTCAATTACATTGGCTTGAAATGTGGTGTGAATGATACATGTGATCAATGAATCATCCTTAATCAAGACTAATTAGCATACTTACATATGTTTTAAGCATGATTTAATCTAACTTCCAAAATAAGTTTCCACTTAGGTCCTCAAACTATTAGTTAATTAATAGCCAATAAGGTCATTAGACTAGGTCAATTACCAATAAAGTCATTAAGCTTTAATAATAGCACACTTAATTCCTAAATTTAAATCTAACAACTAGTAGTAAAAATTTGAGATGTTACAATTAGTGAGAATTCAAAAGAAGATTCTGATAGTGATGGAGATATTCATGAGGCTTATGATAGAATCTATGAGGAGAGCATTAGGATTATAACAAAAAATAAAGTATTGAGTACGAGAGTTGTGGAACTTGAGTCGAAAAACGAGAAACTCGTAATGTACATTCAAGAATCTACCTCTACCTTGAGAGAGTTGAAATCCATGAATGAATATTTTGATACCCGGTTAGGAATCTCATTAGTGAGCTTGAGAAGACTTCTAGGAGAGCTAATGAGATGATGTTGAAAAGGAAACCTTAGAAATCCAGGTTAAAAATTTTCTGAGCGACCTAGAGCATTTCAAGTCTCAATTTCTTGTCTTTTCTAGTGATTCTATAAAGTTAGATAACACTCTTGAAATGGATAAGCCTACTGGTAATAAAGGAAGTCTAGGATATAAAAAAATGATTATAATATTGTTAGTACGTCCAAGACCACATTTGTCCCTATTACTGACTAGCTTAAAGATGTGTCTAACCCTGAACCTAAGAATAAGGGACATGTAGGACGGAGGCCTACTAGACAGCGTAGGACAAGCCAACCTAGGAATAGATATCAATGATCACATACATTTGGTCCTAGGTTTATCCCTACTTGTTTCCATTGCGGTGAGTTAGGACACATAAAGCCTAGGTGTCATCATTTCCTGAACAGAAATAGAAACCGGAACTTAAATAGAAATAAGAATCGGGATTATGTTGGTCAGATTGACTTCCTTACTAATCAGGAAAATAAATTAACCAAGTTAATGACACAGATGACCTAAAATATTCCTCTCACTATGCAAGTTTGGATGAAGAAAAGTGGTCTGAAAATTTTTAAAATAGATCATGGTGCTCTTAAAGGTAAGAGCATTAACATACCTAACTAATTAGGTATTTTTGGTGCATGCTTGTACTTTGTCATCGTGTGACATTAATTTATGCATGCATCATGTTTGTTTATTTGTTTTCTAGGAAGAAAACTCGTGCATTTATTTTTTATTATTTTTTGTGTGTGTGATTGGTACATTCATGCTTTAAAATTATAAAAAATAAAAATAGAACATTAAAAAATAAAAATGCAGGAAATTGTTTTTACATCATAATATATAATGTACTTGAATTTGTTTGAATCGATGAGCTGTAACATAGTTTCCATTACTGGCTTCGGTTATTTATGGAGTACTTAGTATATGTCTCGTCATATACCATCTGCACTGCACACACAATGATATTGTTAGTGGGACTCTGTTATTATGGAGTACTTAGTATATGTGTCTTTATGTATCATCTGCACTACACACACTATGATATTGTTAGTGGAACTCAACAGTGTGTGTGAGATTTGGGAAGACAATTTCATGTTTGTAAGGTGACTTTGAACATGAATTGATCTTATTTATTAGACATAAGCTCAAGTCTATCCTTGATAATAAAAGCTCAATATCTTATATTCTTTTTCGGAGTCTATTTGATTAGAGCAATTAAGCTTGCGGGGTTTCTCATAACCTGGTATCTTATGCAGTCAAAAGCTCGTTACAAGAGTCATTTTAGTTACTTAATGGAGAAGAGTCTGCACTTAAGATGTGAAAAATAATTATGAGTTTAAAATATTGAAAGATGTGAAAATAAAATATGTTCAAAGTCAGGGGGAGAAAAGAAAATATCAATACAAAATGAGCTTTTATTTAAAGATCATAATGCGCTTTAAATGGTTTGACTTTTATAAGTAGAGGAATACACTTATTAGTAGTGATGTTTAGCATGTCTCTTCTCACAAAGTTAAGATTTGGAGTCCTATTTACAAAGGATTAGTAACACTTTACACACATGGGTCACTTTTCATGTTAACTTGAACTAAGTATGTCGGAAGGTTTATTGTACATTGCTTATAATTGTACATGCTAACAACAATATTTTTGAGTTATTATATGTTAATGTTAAAAAAGAAGCATTTTTGTGATTTTTTTAATTATCGGTCCCTTCGTCATTTGTGACAGAAATGGGAGATTAAAGTAAATGTTGTGAATGAGAGAATTTTAAATTTTTAGACTTTTTGAAGGTGAAATAGATTGAGGGAGAGATTTGTTGATTGCATTGCGTTCTATACCATATCTACCTAGCTGTTTGAGTTTTTGATGTTTGTGTGATGCTAATATTTTTATTGGTGTTTGGATTAACATTAGTGTTACGTCTTATTCGAACTAGTGTTGGTATCACGTGTTTAATAATTTTATTATTTCCTATATCACGTGCTTTTACATTGGATATTTGAGTTGTGAATTTCAGGAAACGGGATTACTAAGGAATGCAAGAGATATCAGTTTGATGAAGTTTGGGTAGTTTAGGTTTTGAATTTATTTTTCCTTGACTTATTATATAGTTTGTCACAGAATGCCAAAGAAGGAGTTCGTTAGGATTTTAGTGTTGGCAATTCTGTGAACAAAATGACTAATTTGTAACGTATTGTAAAAGCCAAGGACCTAGGGTACAATTTGTACAAATTCGATTATAAGGTCTAGGGTTCGAGCACAAAAAGAGGAGAAACACGACGCCACATTTTCGCTAGCTTCTCACGCAGTTGGTGCTCGAGTAACAAAAACAGAATGTCATTCTCGAGCTCTCGCTCGATCGACTGTACGTCTGACTGTAACTCACTCCGTATTGTCTATAGTGGAGGTAACTAAATTGATTCCAAAGTTTTTACCCAATAGGGGTTTCTCCGTCATCATATCGGTATTTATTATTGCTTTCTTTATTAATGCGGTGTTAACATAGGATAATTGGATTTGTATGCTTAATCATCTAGAACATTAAAAGTGACTTGTTGCTTTTGATTGACTAATTCCGCACGTAGGGTCAAAACTAAAAAAGATAAGTAATAATCATTCGATAACTTAAAAACCGTTAAATTGGTAATTCGTGAATTGTTAAGTGATATCTAGTGCAACACATGTTAGGCAAATTGTTGTCAAATGACCTCCCTAGGCGATGATGTTAGTCTTGCTCTTTTATTCTGTCGGCATCGACCAAATGACTGAATGTATATCGACACCACAATTATCTAAACTTTCCATGTAACTCACTTGGGCCATTTGAAGTAGCCTAATTGAATTAAGGCTGCTCATGGCCCAACCCAAACTTGGATGGCTCCTATACGTTACTAGCCCACTACTTATTTCTTATTGGGCCCTATCTATTCTCTAACCTAAAGCCTATCCTACCTTTCTTATATACTACCCGTCCACCACTGTTGCTAGTGTGTGAGAATATTGATTGCTTCCCCTTTTCTAAGAAACAAGAACCGGCCCTCTTCACTGTGCTGTGTGCTTTCGGTTTTGTGCCCCTTTGTGAGATCCATTTCTTCTTCTTTCAGTCAGCCTTTGTTGCTAACTTTCTTGGTTGAAATCTTCTCATTACCAAGTCCTTTGTTGGCTATCTATTTGTTGGTGCAACCGTTTGGAGAAGTGGTGGTTTGTGAATTGTTTATTGGTTGATTGTGGTGTTGAATCGAGACTGAACCGGTTTCCTTGGTTCAATCGGTGATTTATACTTCACAACACCCCATTTTTCAAATCTCCACCAAACAAGGGCTTAGTAAACTAAGGAAAAGTGCATAGCACAATTCTAAATTGACCTTCAAATTTATCAGGTAGCCAAGGGCACTCGGGTTTGGAAGGAGTCATGTCATCTGGCCAAGAGGGAGCCAGGAAGCTACAATTGTTTGGCTTCATGACCTTAGTGATAAAGGCTCAAGGTATAACAATCAATTTCAGTCATATTACAAATGCAGCTTAAAGTTTTTTCTTTCTCGATTGATAAGGTGTCCCAGTGCACTAATCACTAATTATATTCATACTGAAATGCATGAAAGAATCTACTTGCAATTGCTAAATGGTGTTTTGCTATAATGATTATGACTCCACTGGATACGATGTTGAACTATATCTTCATTGACGTGATTGCGGTTCGAGGTTTTATTGTTTAATCGGATTTAGTAATTCTCAACTTCACTTCTTACCTTACGTTCAAGTGAACTCACCAAGAAACGCAATCCTGGTAATATATTCTAATTAATGCTTTTTGTGCGCGGACATGCAAATATGTATTACTGTATGCAGGTGGGATGAATGCTTGTGTTGGCAGGTTCCTGTCTTCCTGAATACCCATTACATCTGATTACCCAATGTACAAATAAATCTTATCATTTTCCTGCTAACTCTAAGTTTATTAATTACACCCTTATTATTTATTCGTGGGTAGGAAGTTTGATCAAATAATCAAACTTCGATATCAATCAATTATTTTGTACTATTTCAATCAGTTATTTTTGGAGTTGTTGACTAAACTTTTGGTATATTGCTATCAACTTTTTGACTACGTTAATAATGTACTTATTAATTATTTAGATACTATACATTTTGGCATATTGCATTGGATCACACTCAATACTTCTTTTTATTGAAATTATGGAAAACGTGATTATATATGTGTTGATATAAATAATTTCATTCGTTAATTATTATATATTTGCTATTTACTTCACTATGCATCTCATAATCATCGTCGCTGCTGCCTGGCAGCTCCTGCTTAAATGATTTGTTTAAGTAAAAATAAAATGGACATCTTGCTTGGGAAATTGATTTGTTGTTTGGAATTTTTGAGTTTATTTTGAAATTGGAAGATTACAAACTTTGTAGTTTAAGCGGTTTTGTTTTATGTAATGTAACTATATATATTAAATGAATTTATTATTAAAAAATATTTTTCTGTAAAGCCAAAATAACTTTTTAATAGCTTGATGTCGGATTCATATGTTCAAGTGTTTTGTAATTTCCAGCCAATTACAAGAAAATGTAAAATTTCCAGAGATAAGGAGTTGCTGACATAATCGACATTAACCGTCATTCAACACAGTTACCACGCAAATCAACAATAAATGTCGTTTAAAACAGTTAGTGTCGTTAGTTGACGGTTACTCTCTATGGTTGATGGATCATGTACGAGCTAGTTGTAAGTGTTATGTCCTAAGTTCAATCAACTTTGGACATAAGCACTTTTAATATATATATAATCGATGCATATTTATGGCAAGATCTATTATTTAATTGAATTAGTATTCTA
>CAIGRS010066836.1:0-12924 GCA_903798395.1 Fraxinus floribunda | reverse complement strand
TTTTGAGTGTCTATTTTGAGATTGTTGAAAATATGTTCTTTTTGGCATTTTGAAAAATTGTTTTGAAAACACCCAAAACGCGTTTTGAAAATTTTTTGATTTGATTATAACTGGAAACACTCAAAAGACAAATTTGTCATTTTGAGTTTTCTTTGTAAATTTTTAATTTGTTTTCAAAAACGCATTTTCAAAAATAGGAAAGAGAACGCGTTTTCGCTATTTTGAAAAATCGAAAACAGGACACGACTTGAATACGATAAAGAGAACGTACCCTTAGTGTTTGGGGATGAAATTGGGTTTGGATAAATGGGTGGGGTTGGTGTATAGTTTAATTTAATTTTATTACATTATTATTAATATTTAAAAAAATGAATTAACACCTATTTTTAAACAAAAAATCTTTAAACTTTATTTTTGAATTGGGTGGATGTAATTTCCACGCATCTAAATCAACATTTCTTTGACGAGTTTTAAGACAAGTGACATTGGGCTTTTGAGACCTGCGTTTCATTATAAAGATTTCTCCTTTATTTTCTTAACACCTTTTCAAAAAGAAAAAAAAAATTTCTTACTCGAGTAATGTTATTCATCTCTAACATTCTTATATGAATGTGTTTTGAGCCTCATTTTGAGTTTTATAATAATGACTTTTTATAGAACATGAAATTAAAAAGTAGAAAAAAATTATAAAATATTCTATTGGAAGAATGTGCGATAGAAAACGAGTTTGAAAAAAATAATCATTCAGCTCGCTCTAAAAAATTATTTATTTCTTAGTTTGTTTCTTCTTGTCATTAGACGCGTCTAACTTAACGGAATTCAATTGCACGTATTTTAATGAACAATGCTATTGTTACAGAAAAAAAATCTGTAAAAATAACAGAAATGTACATGGGGGGTGGGCCCCATTTTTTATAATAATATTTTTATTCACGTGGGATCCACCCCCATGTGAGTATTCTGACATTTTTACATAAGAAATAGTTCTGTACAAATGGTTTAATTGTATTTTAATTGTTAAATTATTTACTAAGGTTTAATAATGAGTAACTTATAACTCACTGATACTCATCATCTTGTACACACCAGTGGAAACGTGAATGGATGGGAAAACGGTGATTTGAATCAATTATTCCGATGAGAGAATAGGAATCAATTATTCCGATGAGAGAATAGGACATGTATTAATGGTTGCAATCATGCTATGTGTACAATGATTAGAGTGTTGTAATTTTGGACTAAGCTATAAGTACAAGAATTTAAATTTAAATTCATGTATTTGTTCGACTACACACATCATAGGTGGGTGGGGGAGGTTTTGGCATTATTTTAAGAGAAATGCTACGTTTACAGTCTTTTTACACATACATTTTGACATTCCTCTCACATGGGGTGGGCCACACACATCGCATGCCCCACCCCCATGTGAGAGAGCTGTCAAAATGTATGTGTAAAAAAGTTGTACATTCAATCTTTCTCTTATTTTAATTATGCGGGGCCACCCCCATGTGAGATAAATTTTAAATTCTTGTAAGAATTCCGTGAGAGGAATTCTGTACTCAAGGAATTATTCTGTAATTTTTACAACACTCTCACATTAAGGTGGGGGAGTGTTGTAAAAATTATTACACTCTAAATCATTGTACAAATGGATTTTTTCCAATGGTTGACGTTAAGAATTGAAGAGGAATTAAGCTATTTGTACATTAAGTTTGATATCGTTGTTAATATAAGAGTGGCATGTCAAGATTGTAATGGTTGAATTAACAATCTTGTTACATGTATATCTTGATTTATACTCTGACTTGTAGAATTTACACTTGACGCAATCTCACGCTACCTTTCACATTTTATATATTTAATACAATCATTATAACTCTTCCACGTTATCAATCTGCCAAGAAGGGTGTCAAGAGAGGTGTACAAATAGGTTAATCCTTGAATTAAATGTGTGATATGTTAAGGATAGCATAAGATTGTACCAAATGTAAATTCGATAAGTAAATGTTTAAATCATGATATACATATAACAAGATTGATTGAAGAGAGAGAAAAGGACAGCCAAGTAATGTTTGAGGTTTAAGAATTGAAAATAACCTGAATGATTTTTGTTGTGAAACAAACAAGATACCGGAATAGCTCTAATACCACTTATTGTGCTAATTAAGCCCAAAATTTCTGATATCAATTGTTGAGAATTCAAGGATCACATATTGCTTGATACCACTTGATATGAGACTAACCACTGGATTGAGATGTTGAAGTTATATGACAAAATATGAAGTATATGATCACAAGCAAAACAATAAAAAAAGACAAGAAAATATGACAGAAATTATGAGATTTTATTGCATCACAAATAATGAAGATAAAAAAAATATTACAATAATCCTAAAAGATAGCATTCACTTTTCTCACGTTATTCTCACATAATAAAATTATATAGAAGAACTTCATATTTATAGGGAACGTTTCCTCCTGTAGAATTGTTGATGAAGTGTGATGCCAAAAAATTGAGAGAAAAACGAAAAATGAGAGAAAAACACAAAAAACTGGAACGGGCGCCCGGGGTAAAAAAACGAACAGGGGCGCCGACGCCGGGCATTCTGTCCATTTTTATTTTTTTCACTCAAAGTTGTTTTCTTCATCCCGAACTCTTTTTTAAGTCCAATATCAATTTCCAACTCACAATGGACTTCCAAAATAGAACTTTAACCTGACATAAGACTCCAATAGCATTCCAAATTGAATTTTTCTTGACGTACACCTCAATTAGAATTCTTCAATTAATTCAACAAGGAACCAAATTCTAACAGTTTTTATTATTGATTCTAAGCTAAGCACTTAGGAGATCAAAACTATATATAGTCAACTTTCTTGAAAGTAAGAACTTATCGAGGAATCTGACCTAAGTAAACTCTCTCTAAAAATTCTCCTACAAAAATGCAAAAACAGATGTCCTACCAAACGAGCCCATAGTTCTCCGTCTAGCCAATATAGATATGGAATGCAATCAAACTACATCGACAACCCATGTACGAGCAAGCAAAAAATACTCAAAAAAGATCCGATTGACGTTTGTTACATAGTAGTGAACAGTACAGTACAATGTAAATTCTACATTAACAAACAAGCCATAATAGTTCTCTCCAATTACATTGACAAAACAAGGTCAATAGATACATCATCATTACTGGGAAATAAATATGCTTGAAGATAAGGTAGGTAGTAAAGGAATGGAGTTGGGATGAACATGCAAAACAAGGCAGAGTATGTAGACTCCACATGTCAATGTGTTATATTGAACATGAGAAACTAATGAATGTGAGTTTTTAGCAAAAACTACTGAATATGATGAAAACTAAATGGGTCAAACGCTTTCATTCCAAGGCACCAGTGAAAGCTATTGCTTCGATTCATTTTTTTTAGATGTACAACCATTCTGTTGCTGCTGCTGCAATTGATGCATGTTAACTTGATTCGCCTGCTGCTGACGTAATTGGAACATTGAGGGGTTAAGTGAAAGCTGCTGGAATTTGTACGGATCTCCACTCAGTTCAGCAGTTGCAATCTTTAAACGTTGTATCTCCCCTGTTAATGCTTCATTTAATGCTGGCATAAAAGGGGGGAAAAAAAAAGTTAAATTCTGCCACATAGCAACAGCAGAACCTTGATAGTAACAAATCATATGAGCATTTCACCCGTAGCCCCAACCAACAAAGTTGCCAACAAATAACGAGGGACCAAACTGGTAGCACATTTAGAAAACTTTGAAGCTAGGTATATCATTAAATTCCTGTGAGCAAGTAAAGCTAAGTAAAATCATAAAGTGATTAAGATCATTCATAATATTGCAGGTATGAAAACTATGTGTATGGGTCAACCATAAGATATCCAAAGTGGGAGC
Organism: Fraxinus floribunda; assembly: GCA_903798395.1. Classification (NCBI taxonomy): domain Eukaryota; kingdom Viridiplantae; phylum Streptophyta; class Magnoliopsida; order Lamiales; family Oleaceae; genus Fraxinus; species Fraxinus floribunda. The sequence goes on along the minus strand of CAIGRS010066836.1, from coordinate 9,017 downwards.
ATAAATGTCTGTACAGGTGGGGTGGCAATAGTGGCAGTCTGCTTACAAAGACGATCAGTGGAGGAAATTGAAGGAAGCAACTATACTTGGTGATAGTAAAATGGCAGTAGCAAAAAGAGTGATTACATTCTGCATATGATCTTGGCAAAAGAAGATGTTCCATTTTTTTTATGTGCAGCATGGCTGGACAGAGGTTACACTTAGTGGTGAACATGGATGTATTTGATGGTTTGTATTCATCTGCTGTGCACTAGTATCCCTCATTCTGACGATTTCGAAATGAATATATGAAACCTGGACTCGTCTGTGTGACCGGTGCCTGATGGGAAGTGATAAGGAAATCTGAAGGTGGATGCTTTGGTGCAATGAGATCTATTCACAACAAGGCACAACTACTTAGTTCATCTAATGACATACATTAGACAAAGTACTCATCTAACAGTAAATGTTACAAGTGAGGTGATGATCATTCTTAGATAACAAGACACCCTTATTCTGGCAGAACAGACAATTTTATGGTAGTTCAATGCTGTCAAAATTTATTACTGGTCTATGGGACATTGGGACCAACTCCTACTATATAGTTAAAGAATAATAGATGTCCATCTACAATTACACAACTTAGATGAGAAAGCAGAGAACCCTATGTAAAAATTGTATTAAATTCTTCATCTTTTTTCTTGGGATAGTCTAGGAAATACTGTTCTCTAACATTCGAAGGAAAAAAAGAAGAAGAAGAAGACTATGCCACATTAATAGCAGAAAGTTTTCCAACATACATTATCTATGATAGTGAATAATCATCATACCATCCCGAAGTTGTGCCTGTTGCTGCATGGCTTGGAGGCGAAACTTCAGCTCATTGTTCTGGTTTGTCAGTCCAGCAGAGTCCCGCTGAAAGCAAATAAGATATTGTCAGAAATTCACAATGCTAAAATGGATTATTGAAAAGGAGTAAACAAAAATTAGCATTCTCAGCAGCGACAAACCTGAAGTACAGTAAGTTGTGCAGATAATGTGGTGGCTTCAGTCTGCAAAGTTTGGACCTTCTGTTCCAACTCAGCTATATATCTCATCTTTCGCTCTTTTGAACGAGCAGCAGATTGACGGTTGGCCAAGATCCTAAGACAATACAGATGTACTTATTAAGCAGTATGTATCATTAACTCACACCATCTACAAACAGAAAAAATAAAGAATAAAAATTGTTTAAATTCAACGGAGAATTGAAGGATACGCTACCTTTTGGCCCGTTTGGGATCACTTATTGCTATCTCTGCAAGTTTCTCATTTGCCATAATCTTCTTGAGTTCAGCCCCACTAAACTCACCATTACCGAACTCCAAGCTAAAGGTGTTTGAATTTCCATCAATCGAATTGGTTGGTGAAAGTTGACCAGCACTCGTTCCTGGAGAAGGCGATAACTTGGGTGACTCGTCAAAGCTCATATTTCCTATAAAACTATCCATAGAGACACTCCTGTAGTGTCGGGTGGTTGGAGCAATATCACCCCTGGCATTCCTTTTGATACCTTCCCTTGGTTTCTGAATCTTGTTGCCGCCTTCATTGATACTACTAGTGGCTTCATTATCACTGCTGTCATTTGTCTTTGTAACACTAGCTCTACTATCTTCCAAATTTTCATTTCCTAGCTTCTCATCAGTACCAGAAGAGTTAAAGGCATCGATGTTGTCCAAATTCATGTAAGCAGAAAACAGATCATCTACAATTTCCCCTTCGGATTTCTTCTCCCCCATTCCTTCAACATTGCTCCCACCACCTTTCTCCCAACTCGATTCCCGTTTAACCAACTGCACTGGCTTAGCTCCTGTATTCTCTCTCGACCTCTCCAAAGCACCGGGGCTCCTCAGAGGAATAAGTGGTGGCGACTGCATCATGGTAGAAATCCCAAAAGAGATATCACTATTAGACCTTCTATGTGTCTTACTCGGAGGAAGACCCTCACTGCCCCTCACTGAACCACCCCTTGTGAAAGGTGAAGGCGGTAACAACGAACGCAGGTTCCCATCCCTCTCCTCCATTGATACATCAGCAGACACTTGGTCAGAAATCGAAGTAGCAGGCGACTCTCGATAAGATGAAGGACTTAAGGGTGGCAATGAATCAAGCGAAAAGAATGACGGTTGTGATAAAGACCGCGAGTGTGATGGCCCTGCACTAGGACTAAAATTCTGCATTCCCATTTGCTGATTTGCAGGGCGGTTAACCTGAACTTGTGAGTAAGGAGAAATAGGTGGCATTTGTGGATAGGAGGGCGGAATGCCAACTCTTTTAACACTATTGTCCACACTGATATTAGGGGAAAATTGTCGCATCTGACCGCGAAATTGTGGAGTATTTAACAAAGACACATCAAGTTGATTCAATAAAAAGGGGGATTGCTTGAGTGAAGATGATGATGCCCCAACCGATGATTGAATTCTTGGTACAGTAAAACCACTAGCTTCCCCACTATCACCACCCATTTGACTTAAAAAATTTCAAACTATCAACGAACACTTCGTTTTCTATAAATTAACTATCCTTTTCAGTTCATACTCACCTGTACATCAAACCAAAAACCCTCATTTCGAGATTCAAAATTATACATAAAATCATGATCGAAGAAATTAAAATAATTGAACTTCAAACGCAAGCAATGATCCTGAATATCAACATACAAAGATGAACATGCAGGTTATTAATAATTAAACGAATTATTGAAAAATAAACAAACAAACAAAGACTTCTTCAGTGACCTTACCATTGTTCAGCAAGAGCTTGTTGGGTGTGAAGAGAGCTTTTGCGAGGGTTTACTGTTTATGTATGTGTATATATTGGCAGTATTTTCTCTTGTGTAAAAATTAGTAACTTTCTCTCTCTATATCGAGGACGACGACCGGTAAGACTATTACACGATTTTCACGAATACCGCCACTGAGACTAAGACGCGTGAATTTGGTATTCATTTGGGTTGAATTTGCATTTCGTCTGAATTTGAATTTAATTCCGACCGAATTCTACTAATTATTTCTTTTGTCTACCCTCTATCACCGCAAATTATGTAGCAATTAATCTCTCTTGGTCTAATTCTAATATTTTTTGTCCACGTGAAATAAATGACAGCCTCGTATTCTTTTACTTGACAAAATTAAGGTCTCGACAAGTTGAGATCGATTGACCATAATTAACTGATGTATTTAAGTGATAAGATTTCAAAAGAGAATATCAAATTAATTCAGATTATACTTTATTATTTGACAAATTAAAACAGTAATAAATGATATATGCCGTGCTAGTCAATCTAACCTTAACGACATGTGATGATCGATTCATCAATCGACAATCGACCAAATAATGATAAATTATACGTGTCATGCTAGTCAATCTAGCCTAATGACACGTGACAGACCGATTCATCAATCTGATAACTGATCAAACAATAATAAACAATACATGTCATGTTAGTCAATCTAACCCGACGTGACGACACGTAACGACCGATTCATCAATCTGACAACCGACTAAACAATAATGAAAATACATGTCGTGCTAGTCTATCTAACCTAACGATGCTTGATGATTTATTAAGAAATCTAGCCACCGACAGATCATAATAAAATGATACGTGTCATGCTAGTCAATCTAGCCTAATGACACGTGATGACCGATTCATCAATCTAACGGTCGATCAAACAATAATAAATGATACGTGTCATGCTAGCAAATGTAGTATGACGACATGTAAAAACCGATTCATCAATTAAATTTATTTACAAGTTTTTGAAAAACTAAACAAGAATATTCATTTTCTTATATTTCACAGACAATTTGCATGGGTGGTTTCAAGGTCATACGGAAGCCTGAACTGGACTTCAATGAATGCAGACCAGTTCAAATCGGGTGACACAGTTTGACATCCTTAAATTCAACTATTTGTTTCATTTTTTTCCTTTTTCATAAAAAATAAATTTTAATTTTTTTTTTCTTTCCATGTGCTTCTTACAACAAATCGACCAAACATGCAAAATAAATTTGAAAGGTACAAGAATTATATTTCGCCTTATTAAGTTTTTATTTTTTTTCATCCGACTTAACTAATCAATTAATCTTAGCAAAAATCAATCGCTACAACTATATTAGACGGTAATAAATGAGTAATGTTATTCATCCTTACTGGGGTTGTAACCCAGTTTAGATTACTCTAAATGATAGGTTAAATGAAAGATGAAATTAAATGATTTATTTAATTTCAGATTAACGCCATCCAGATTGGGGTTGTAATTCCAGTGGGGATGAATAACATTATTCGTAATAAAAACAGGTTAAGCAAAGATTTCGTATGATTGCATTGATCTACAACGAAAAAGTTGGCATACAATTAGAAATCAAAATAGACATAGCCAATAAAAACTAAAAACTTACTTCTATTCAGTCGAACTTGAGTAAGTTGGACAAGCGGAAATGTGTCTGTAAGCTTTCTCGTAAGAGCAAAGAGACAATGAAGAAACCTATTCTATGAATCCTAGGTTTTGTTGTTGTTGTGGCCAAAACGAACCTATTCTTAAATTTATAGGACGACTCTTCGACAATAGTGGAGGTTGCCCATCTTATAATTGCAAAATATTGACTTTGAATAGTAAATGTCAATCTGGGAAAAATGTGCAATAATGAGAGTAGATATGATTGAAGTTAATGCGACCATAATTTAGGCAACAACATAATTGAAACACTATTTAACGTTAATTATACAGATAAATTAATGGTTATGTGCCTTTCCTCTTATTTAATAACCCATAATTAATTGTCTTGCTTTGGTTGAATTTATAATAATTCAAGAAATTTATACAGTTGCCTTGCATTTAACTTTTGTCATGGTTTCAACTCCACCGAAACTCTACTTAGAGATATGGGTCAAAGCTGACAGAGTCAACGAAAACCCGAATTGGTTGAAGTAAAGAAGTCAAAGAAGAAACCGAGACTTTCCATCCCGAAGCTCTTCACGCCAAAAACCTCCAATCCAAAACTCCCTTTGGCCGAAGCCGCTGTTCGCTCTCCGAGGATCTATAAGCAATTTCTAGGAATGATTGATGTACTCTTGTAATAATGAATGTTAGGATCGTCGTTTAGGGTATAGGGTGGCTGATCAGTTGTCAATGTATTAAATGCGTAGCAGGTTAAGTAATGTGAGATTTCGACCTGAGAGATGAGGCCATGTTGTTCTTATACAATTACATGTCTGAAGTTGGTTATGTAATTTGTTCCATCCTTTGAAAAGTTCAAGTTGACACATATCCCACACATAGAAAATGCTTATATCGACGCTCTTTCAAAACTAGCAAGCAGCAAAGATTCCGAAATACTCACCGTTGTACCTATAGAGCACCTCCTAAGACCCTTCACCTCTAAAGATGAAGATGTGATGTGGATCGATGATACTTCTCCGTGGATACAACCCATCATAGCATTCCTTAAGGATCATGCACTATCTCCTAATAAAGAGGAAACCCAGAAGACGAACGTCACATTTTGTTTTTCAAGATAATGTATTATATAAACGAGATTTCTCCCTACCCCTCCTCTAATGCATAGGTGGAAAGCAGTACCTATGTGCTCCAAAAAATTCATGAAGGGATGTGTGGTAATCACACAAGAGGATGGGCCTTGACACAAAAGGTGTAAAGACAAGGGTACTACTGGCCTACGTTGAAAAAGGATGCGCATCAATTTGTGAAAATGTGAGACAAGCATTAGCATTTTGCGACAATACAAAGACAACTTTCCCAAGAGCTAAGTGTTGTCTTGAACCCTTGGCTGTTTGCCAAATGAGAAATTAACCTCATAGGACTCTTATAGAAGTATTTTCCCCTAATGTCCACAAGGTTGACTGCAGTTACATTTGGTGGGATTTTGGCTGCCCCCAATCCTATCATAGTCTATCTGACCCTCCTTTGTGGGTAAAGCACTTCGACCAGTTCTAATGGCTTGGATAAGGTCAAAAATATTGGTTATTGTAACTTCCATTTCAGATGCTACTGTCCTAAAGTCTAAATCCCCCCTTCCACCGGTCAGACAATGAAGAAGTCATGAAATTCGAAATCAAAGAATGGGTAAAAATTACTTACGGAATTAGAAAACACAGTTACTAAAGAAAAGTGGTCAGAGTTCTTAAAAGTGGCCAGAAGAATTTCGGCAAGTTGAAGAACAAGAGTTTTTGGGAGTTTGATTGTTATTTTTCACAAAAGTAAAGTGACTTTCACCCAAAACCGTTGCATTTTATAAACGGAGGTCATCAACCTCAGTCATTGGATCTAGATCCTACCATCTAATTGTCCATTTTAGATTCAATCTGAACTATCTATAACGCCTGCTTCTTCATATGTTACGATTTAGATCAGAACTTCTGAATCACGTGCGTACACACATTTGTCTCCTAAAAAACACTTTTTAATAGTTATTATTGCTTAATAAATGTGGCGACGGTTGCATGTATGGAAAATTGAACCGTTTCAATTATTTTTTCTTGAAAATGTACGAGACAACAAATCATTTGGGCACACTAATTAAGAACGCTTCATGTTCCTAACATTTCAAAAAACATGCCTATTTAGAATTAATACATTACAGTCTCAGCAAATAACATAGGTACACTACTTCAACTTCGACATGAATAACTTCGACAGGGCCTCGAATGTACAAAGTCACTTCGGAGCAAACAACATCGGACGAATAGATCTTACCTAGTGCTCCCCAACCTTTTTCCACAAAAATTAGAAGCTTCAAAGTACACAGTTTCGGACAGCAGCCTCGATAAATACTTCACAGAAGTCATAAAGTTCTACTTTCAAATTCTAATTATAATATAAATATCTATATTTAGACTTGGGGTCTATTGTATTGTGGTAAAAAAAAGTAACCACCCCACCGGGGGTGAATCCAGGTACGGGTTGACTTAGACTACAGCACGTGCTCGCTCAAACCCAGATCCAGTACTCCCTTTTTTCTTTAGGAAATTACACAAGCTACCCTATTTATCTAAAAATTATCATATTTACTATTCAACATAGTTCATTCCAAAAATACTAATATAAATAAGTAGAAATGAAATAATCAAAATCGCCCCATTCTTCTAGTTCCATCAAATAAATTCCACCATTTATGCTCCATTATTCTCTCATAATTCTTTCCATATATTAAATCCCATAATGTCTCTATTCATTTTTACAATAAATATCAACCCCTAAGGATGACAAGACTTAACTCGAGATATGTGGTTCAATGCAATTTGAATTCTATACATAAGGAAACGTGGTTCAACATTTTCGACCAATTTATTAAGTTGTCGATTATGGAACTTTTCCTTATTTTTCATCTGAAATGCGATGGAGAACAAACAAATATAATATGGGGAATTGTTGATTAAAAGAAAGTTGTTTAGAATGTATTCAACAAAGATGTGAACAAGTTTTCTTGAAGATTTTGATCTGGTGTTTTTGTGTTGTCTTGTCTACTTTTGATAAAATAGTGGACGAACTTGTAATTTTATGTCATTGTATTAGTTTGATAATTTTTTGGAAAATTTTGGGTGTATTTAGTTTAGTTTATTTTGTGGTAAGTTTGTATTCAAAATTTGTGTTTTGTTTGAAATCGTAGTATTATGAACAGATGCCTTGAAATGTTAAACACCTATTTCCTTATCATGTTCATCTACTTCATTCTGGTTACTGCTTAGCAGTGCAAGTTCATAATTATTTTATTTTGTCTTCATCCAAAAATAAATAAATACATTGCAGCTGTATGTTTAGTCACACGCCCACATGCAATATTTCAATTGATTTTTGTTCTAAAACTTGAGAAATCACGTGAGTCCTAATTACATTCAGTCGTAATTAAAAGCAATAAATCCAGTCACTACATCACCATGAACTACAATTTAAAAATTTAAGTGGAAACCTCAATGTATATTCACTAGAGAGATAATATTATGAATGAGATGTTACACATCTAACAGGAAAACGAATTATAGCCTATGAAAGATGCCTCATGGTGTCTCCACGTGCCACGATATAATCAACCATTATTATTATTATTATTATTATTATTATTTTAATGAACACAAACTATGATTTTCTTTGCTTTACATACTACACTTTTAAAATGCTTAATCAAGAAATTGGCAACACAACTCCAGAAGACAAGCAATGTTCCATTCTCGAATGTGAATAAAGCATTCTAACGAAGAGAACATTATGCAATAAAGTACGTAATATTCAAATAGACAAACTAAATTAGTTTTCTAGCTTTGCCTACGAGTATAATCCATCATTCCCTTCAAGATTCTTTCTGTAACTTTAGTTGGTGTGGTGCACAAACAAAATAATTTATGGAAGCAATTGTGTCCATTAATATTAGCTAAAGTCAACAATAACGACTAGTTTTTCAATTTTAATCCATACCGAACACACCCATATAATAAAAGGTATAATACATATATACAGTTCCGTTCTCCTGCGCATGGCACGCATGAGAAGGTTATACGCTTTGCCTTGCCTTTTGGCAAGGCAAAGCTGACAACTTCTTTTTTTATTTTCTTTATTTTTTTTAAATTTTAAATTTTAAATTTTTTTTTTTTGTAAAATTATGTTTGGTATCGGATGAAATCTAAATTTTAATCTAAATCAAAGTTAACAATTAATTTTAATAATATATTTTATGAAATCCATAATTGTTTAACTTTTATCAAAATTTATTAAAAAATTGATTTTAATCTCCACCAAACGGGGGCAAAATCAAAATAAATTTGAATTTCGATCATATACGTAAATTTTAAAAATTTCTCGACGATCGTACGCTAATCGCATCTACAAATTACTTATATCAATTTGAAACTTATTTCAAGAACTACATTATGGGCATATCGAATAGTTCAAACATATATAAAAAATAGTTAAAAATACGTTAAACGTGAGTTTTTAAAAAGACGTCTAACTCGCATTTTAAAAAAATAAATCAGTTAT
>CAIGRS010066831.1:0-13223 GCA_903798395.1 Fraxinus floribunda | reverse complement strand
CCCCGCGCGCGAGAGAGAGAGAGAGAGAGAGAGAGAGAGAGAGAGAGAGCACCAGTTTTGAAAGTTCAACAGGAACTTATATTGAATATTACATTCTAGATGTAGTTAAGTGGTCTATCATTGTTCTTTTTAACATTGTCCTACCCAACAACGTTGCAATCTGGCTAATGTTATTGTCCGCAGAATCATGTGGTTTTTGTCCACCGATGGTTATACCTTTCATCGATGGCCAGAATTGTTGGCCAATATTAGTGATTGCAACTTGAAATCGAGGTCAATGAGAAATTATTATACGCATCTTATGCATGCATGCTATGCTAAAATAATTGCTTATAAGTTGATTTTCAAGCAATCTTAAAAAGAAATGAACTTTTTTCTAAGAAAACTAGAAATCATACACTATTCACAATCGTATTTGAACTTAGCAAAACATCCTAGTAAGCCCCATCAACATGAATTCATTATAGTTAGTTATCGATAATATTTATTATTTATATTCTTATAAGTGATGTTCAATACTGACGAGCTTTGATGAGTGAATTATTGAATATTTACACGATCAGAACTCAAAAGGCTTTTGACTTGATGTATTATTCTCGTACTTTTGTTACCTCAAGCCCTAAAACAAAAGTAACTTTAACTTTTATACACATTTGTCATGAAAATTATGATAATTATGCTATAAACAGGAGTGGAAAAGGCCTCCCAATTACACAAAACAATTATTAATGCCATATTTTAATTACAAATTAAAAATTAAATATCGTTTGAAATAGTCCGAGCCTCTTATTCAATTTTTGTTTCTCAGCATTGCAAGGGAACATTTTATTAAAATAGTTCACCTTTAATAAATTATTTTGTATTAAAAAATATATAAACGCTTTTAGCACTTTCATTAAAAATTATTCTGATTTTTTTTATGATCAAGAAATTGATTAATATATGATTAGGTAATCGATGTTTTATTTTTGTTTTTCTCTAATGTTTGAATTTGACCATTTTTTTCTATATAAAATTATAACGCGTGAAGGAAATGTTAAAACGGGCGGCATTAAAGAACATTATAATTGACCGTAAAAGTAAAATTCAAAGAGAAAATGAAAGAATAGTTTAATCTTTAAGATGATTGTTAATTTTAATATTTATCAAACAAGATACTACAATTTTAAGTTTGGTCGTCGCTCATTTATAAAATAGTGTGCTAATATTGATCTGAGAATAATCCAATTTACATATGAAGCTATATTTTTGGTAGCAAACGAATTTTTTTAAATAGAGCAACCTTTCGAAATGTTGCTGAATTCATGAATATGCAAGAGATCATCTGAAAAATTGAAACATCTTAATAGCAAGAAAAAAAGAAAGCAAAGTGATTCTTTTAATAGCAACAAGTGAAATGAGAGCAATCTAAATTGCGAAACGAGATTGTGGAAGAGTATAGCATAGTGAATGTTGTATCCTAGATGATGAAAGTTCAGTAGTCGAAAGCATCACTAAATTACTTTTTGACCCTAATAATACGAGTATTTTTCGAATTCTGTATTTCATCAAATAAAAAAAAAGCGTATGAGTTTATCACAACCTTAAAACGATAATTTCGAATGGTATTTTAAAACGAAATTGATGTACTTATGTACTTAGTTCGTTGAACCTTGCTATATTTAAAGAATTTTGGTTCACATAATTTATATAGGGATATTTGGCCGTTTGTGGTTGAAACGTGAAAAATAAATAAATAAAAATTTGAACAACACATGCTGCACTGTAAAAATTATGTGAAGAAACCCTGTACACTTAGAATCATTCTAGTTCTTTCTAAATCCTTGACAATGAGTCAAAAACATGTACCATAGATCCTAGAGACAAGCTGGGCTCCTGGTAATTATCAACGGCCACCCAATTATCCACCCATCGGTTTCAACGTACACATACACTTTATCTTACAAATTAAATAAAGGGCCAATCAACCAATTTTGATGAAGTTTTGATTAAATTCTCGTTTGATGCAACTTAAAAATTTGATAAAAAATATATATTATAATCAAAAATTAATTTTAACTACATATTTAATCAGCTTTATAAATTGGAGGATAGTTAGACGTGTACTCATCATGAATATTAGAGCCTAGAAATCGTTTATCTAAGTTTAGAACATTTTATTGTAGTTGCATATGAATTTGATAATTCGTCACGTGATCTACATGTATCCTCTTTATGAAAACGACCCCACCATCATACCATGCCCCCACAAGCCCACCTCTTTGCCCTCCTACCTTCTTACCTCCCTTCCCTACCCGCAGCCTACCCTCTCCACGTACTAAACAAAGAATTTTCTTACAAATGAAAAAAGCAACCAAATTCAAAACGTAACGCCCGCACCGCGTTCTTCTTGTTCAACCATTCTTTTACAAAGTCAAACCTCACCATCCTCTATATATACCCCTCCTATTCCCCATCTCGATAAGCAAATCCAGAAAAGCAGAACTCTCCATTTTCACTCATTACTTGTTCTTCTTAAACACTATCATCAACTCAACAACACAATATTCATACATAAACACAGATACACACACACACAAAAGAAGATGAGGAGTTCAAGACCTTCTTCTCCCTTACATTCTCAGCACTCTATTTCTCCTCCTTCGACACGTCGTCACAATTTCTCAGAAACATTAATGGAGGAAAACATTGATTACGCTGAAATGATAGTCACCAAATGGGATTTGGATGGTCCAACATACAGAAAAATGTCCACTCTCTTTGGTGATGATAGAAAGGAGGCCGAAAGATTTATCGAAGGGGTGACTGGCTTGAGAAACGCCATGCACTACTATGTGAAGATAAATTCGAGCTCTGAAAAACTCATCAGAGCTCAAAGATTGATGCAAGTTGCAATGAAGAGGTTGGAAAAGGAGTTTTATTCTATTTTGTCTTCAAACAGAAATGTTCTTGATGCTGAATCTGTCTCGGTTCGGAACTCGAGAGGTTCGACCAGGTCCAGTCTTTCAGATTTCTTGGAAGATGAAGTTGAAGGTGATGAAATTATTGAAGATGGGAATTCTGTATCTGAAGCTGATAAGGCTTCTTTAATGGCTATAGCAGATTTGAAGAGCATAGCGGATTGTATGATTCGATCTGGGTATGGAAAAGAATGTGTTAGAATTTACAATTTAATCAGAAAATCGATGATTGATGAGAGTTTGTACAATTTGGGAGTCGAAAAGATGAACCCTTCTCAAATTCAGAAAATGGATTGGAATGTTCTTGAAGCGAAAATCAAAAGCTGGTTACACGCTGTGAAAATTGCTGTAAAAAATCTGTTTTACGGCGAGAGAATTCTATGTGATTCAGTCTTTTCTTCTTCAGAAAAAATTGCAGAATCGTGTTTTACAGAAATCTTGAGAGATGCTGCAGTTAATTTATTTGGATTCCCAGAAAATTTCGCCAAATCGAAGAAAATATTAGCCCCAGAGAAAATGTTTCGCGCACTTGATCTCTACGAAGCAATCTCAGATCTTTGGCCAGAAATTGAAATGATTTTCTCTTACGACTCATTGTCGGCGGTGAAAGCTCAGGCGTTGGCTTCACTTGTGAAGCTCGGTGAGTCAATACAAGTTATGCTCGATCAGTTCGAGTTAGCCATTCAGAAGGACTCCTCGAAAACGCCTTCAACCGGCGGCGTTCATCCCTTAACTCGTTACGTGATGAATTATTTGGTCTTCCTCGGAGATTACAGCGGCGCAGTGTCGGACATATTGGCGGACTGGCCATTGAATGTTCAAACTCCGCTGCCAGAATCTTATTTCTCGAGTCCTATATCTGGTGGCGCCTCCGCGGAAGATCCTTCATCCTCCGTCACCGTCCGCCTGGCGTGGCTGATTTTAGTCCTGTTATGCAAGCTCGACGGCAAGGCCGAACTGTACAATGACGTGGCTTTATCTTATCTGTTTTTGGCAAACAACTTAAACTACGTCGTTTCCAAAGTCCGGAACTCGAGTTTGGGGATCCTGATGGGATCCGAATGGATTTCGAATCACGAGTCAAAGGTCAAACAATACGCCAGTAACTACGAAAGGATGGGTTGGATTAAAGTACTGACATCATTGCCCGAAAATCCAACGGCTGAGTTTTCTCCACAGGAAGTGAAGGAAATTTTTACTCTATTTAATTCGGGTTTCGAAGAGACTTACAGAAAACAAAGCGGGTGGGTCATACCCGATCGGAAGCTCAGAGAAGAAATCAAAATTTCTTTAGCAAAAAAAATAGTTCCGGGTTATCGGGTCTTGTACGAGAAGCATAGGATGATGAATCATAGAGAGATTGGGATGAAGTCAATTATCAGATATGCCCCTGAAGACTTGAATAATTGCTTGTCGGATTTATTTTTTGGAAATGAGGTTTTAGAAAGTACAAAAACGTGGTCGTATGGAACATTATCGGAGTCATCTCCGTCATCCCACGATCATTGAAAAGGTTACACGAGCCTTTGAATGGCCGGTCATTATAGATTCCATGTGAAAAATATTTGTGAATATATTAATTAAATGTAATTTGACCTCTATTGGAGACATTATTTTTAAATACTCGTACAATTCAATTTTGTAACATTTGAAATTCTTTGATTCATTGGAATAAGATGGAATATATATTTTTTGTCCATTCCTTTAATTTGCACTTCCATGTGTCTCGAAGTTCGTGTTCTAAATTGAGAGAACGAATTTTAGTTGAGTTTACGAATCTATAAGGAGAAAATAATATGTGTTTCTAAGTAATATTCTTTGCTCTTTGGATGTTGTTCTTGTAGACATCGAGCACGAGCCTTTGCCAATCGTAATATGCCAATGTTTTTATTAGCTATGATGGTTTGGTTGACCTAATTCAATTCCTTTGGCCAAACTTCTCGATTTCTATGAGAATGAATTTGCACAAGTATTGTCATTTTGGACTAGGTCTCACTCTTTGATGGAATACAATTAGAAGATAACTAATAAAGAAATAATAAACTTCTCTTTTTCATTTTCTCCGATGTTAAAGAAAAATAATCTCATTCTGATTAATTTTAATAAATACTAAAATTGAGGTCGATCGAACTTATAATGATGGGATTTCATAAAAAAAATAAGGTTAAAATCTTGAAGTTTATGAAATTCTTTTGTTTTGAGTTAATTTTGTTGGTTTTAATTGTTTATGGATTTCACAAAATTAACCCTGCAGTTTAAGAAAATTAAATGATGCCGATCAAGTTTTTACAGGAATGGGTTCAATTGAATTGGGCCAAAAGGCAAAACAGGCAGATAAATTGCTAGGTGGGAAATGATAAAGAGTCCCTTGGGCCTCCTAAATGTTAAGTTAAACCAATTTGGAAAAATTCATATATGCATCAATATAAAAAATTAATTCACATTTCACTATGACAACATATTAATAATCAATATTGGTTGGAGCAGCTTGATAATATAATAATCATGGAGGAAGACTCCCTTGGAGGCCAGAGTATAAGGAGTGCTTGAACCCTAGTCAACTTGGACATAACCCGCGGTTTACCTCCGTCAGTTACTGAGGGGCCAGTGGCTGATGGTCCAAGAAATTAGTCTAACTAAGTTGGGATACCTGGGTACCAAAAAAAAAAAATACTAGATTGATGATTAAAAATGGTTAATATACTGTCTTCCAAAAATAAATCCCAAACTGGAAATTGTAACTTATGAAATATTAAATGCCCATTATCACATCATTACATTAACTCAATTTCCCCATAAGACATAACTTAATAGGAAATAGGCCCTGAATGATGAATTTTGTTCATTTGCATCCGTGTCATTTGCTCATCCATTGCCAAACACTAACAGCTTCTGGGAAGAAAAAATTTCTTTGTCCTACTGATTCCCTTTATTCGCACAAGATACTTACTCCAAATCGAAAAAACATTCTAACGAATAGAATTACATCGCACGATATGAATTAATTTTTATTCGAATTGTGTATAGATATACTATATATCTCGAGTATATTACGTAGTACATTCTTTATTTTGAATTTTTATTTGGATTCCAACATGTTTAAGTCTTTGACGTCGTATTGCACACACAGTCCCAAATATCAAACTCATAATTTTATGTTTTTAATAGTTTAATAACATGCAACAGTACACTTGTATGAATGATGCATTCCGAAAAAACGATTTCATGCTACTGAATATATACTTATTATTATATTCTAGAGTGCCCAATATGATGTTAAAAAACATCTCTATTATGTTTCTACAGGATGGATTCGGTAAATGTGTTTGTAGTTTTTGGGGCGAATACCATCGGTCTCCTAGTGCATTTTGGTTGCACTTACGTACATCTTGTCGAAATGATTGCAAACCAGCTGAAACTTGATACGGGTCGTTTTTGTATCAATATTGAGTACACTGCAGATATTGACATGTCCCCAATCCGGATAACAAATGACTATTCATTGCATTTTTACTTGGAGCTTAAGCGGAAGGATCCACGTATCACAGCCTATGCATTACGTGTCAACCCGACTGAACTCTTGCAATCAACAACATCTGTCATCGTACCGAATTGTGGCGAACAAAATTTGGTTCATTCGGATACCATGTATGCTTCACGATTTTCGGAGGCTGCTTTGTCAAAATTAAATCCAAATACACATGATTTCGTATCGGGTATTGAGGTATCAGCGCTAGAGATTGAAGATGATAAATTTGATGAAATGACGGCTATAACAATGTAACTGGACTTGGAATGTGTACGTGAGAATCGTGTTTTCCGAGATAAAGGCGTATTGAAGAACACTCTGGCCCTATATGCTATTCGAAATAACTTCCAGTACAAGGTCTACAAGTCAGACAATAAAGAGTATGTGCTTAAATGTCTTACCAGTAACTGCGATTAGAAATTAAGAGTTTCAAAGATTGGTGATACAGATATGTTCAAGATACGCTATATAAAGAATATTCATACTTGCTCGTTGGATAACATTATACGGGATCACCGGCAGGCAAACAGTGCATTGATAGGTGAATTTGTTAAGCATAAGTACACATCCGTGCGTACTATATACACTCCAGTTGACATAATGAATGACATGTCGGAGATGTACGGAATGACAATGAAGTATGGAAAAGCTTGGAGAGCCCGAGAATATGCACTTGAGGCTGTTATGGGAGATCCGGACCAGTCATACGAAAGACTTCCTCTTTTCATGAGCGAGCTTAAAGACAAGAATCCTGGTTCTATAACGGGCATAGAAATCGACGCACAAGGACATTTTAAGTACGCTTTTATGGCGTTGGCAGTATGCATACAAGGATGGAAGTATTGCAAGCCTGTTGTAGTTGTTGATGCAACGTTCCTTACGGGACGTTATCGTGGTAGTTTATTTACCGCATGCACACAGGACGTGAACAATGGAATATTCGTCCTTGCTTTTGGTATCGGAGATTCAGAGAACAATGATTCATGGAGTTGGTTCTTGCGTAGATTCAAGGAAGCATTTGGTCAGCGTAATGAAGTGTGTTTTGTTTCAGATCGTCATCCGAGCATCGAATACGCTATACAATCAATATACCCGGGGGTAATGCATGGATTCTGTGCTCATCATTTGCTACAGAACCTTTGAACGTCATATGGTTATGCAGGTAAGAACATTACGAAGCCATTTAATGCAGCTGCGAGGGCATACACGAAATATGAGTTCGATTACCACATGAGGCAGCTTGACAAAATTAATAAGGGCATCAGAAAAGTTCTGGTGAGTATATTTTTGCTTACTTTAAAGTGTAATGTATTCGTTGTTTTACTCAATTTTTCCCCATAACTGAAAATTTAAAAAATCACAAATTCTTGTAAAATCTTCATGTGTGATGTAGGAGGAGATTGGTTTCCACAAGTGGTCCAGATGTCATATGTCCAATAACCGCTTCGCGGCAATGACGTCAAACATAGTAGAGTTAGTGAATTCGGTGATTAAGCCGTTTAAGGCATGTCCAGTGGATTACTTGTTTGAGTCACTAAGGCATATGCTACAAGGATGGTTTTATAAGAATCGAAATATTGCTTTCGGCACTTTCACACCACTAGCTGGCAAACAAGAAAATCTTCTAAGGTCGAATGCTAAACGAACCACGGGTCTAAAGGTAAATGAGGAAATTATCTAAATTTACCGATCGATTATAATATTTTATAAATCAATAAATAACATGTCTCTATTTGCTGTAGGTTTCCCCATCGAATGAATTATTGTATGAAGTAATGGATGATGGAACAAAGCACATTGTAGACTTAACGAGCATGACGTGTACTTGTAACCGTTTCCAGATGGATGGTATTCCATGTCAACATGCATTGGCGGTCATAGGTGATATGGGGGAGCCACCGTACAATTATTGTTCGCAATATAACACAAAGGTAGCATATGTTGACACTTACGCATGTGACATCGTTCCAATGGGTAGTCGCGCACATTGGAGTAAAGTGAATAATGTGAATCATGATCACATCCTCCCACCCAATTCAAAGAGACCTGCTGGGCGACCAAAGAATTCTAGGAGACGTACATTAATCCAACCATGTGTGGACGTTGTGGAAGGACGGGACATAATAAAAGAAAATCCAAGCAACCTTTGCCGATGTGCCACGTGAGAAAACGAAAGTGCGGCTCGTAGATGAATCAATTAATGAACTCCAATTAGCAGTAGTGGTTTGAAGCATTACATTTAAAATAAGAACCTAGATTGATCATTTTGTTCCTACTATTACATGACTTTGAATTCAAAAATATGTTATGATTGACTTTCTTGCTAAATGACGATCCCAGTTTGGCATGTTGGTTAAAATACATAATTCAATTCCTGAAATCGAAAGGCATGCCCCTACGTAATAATCAAGACACATTTCAATAGCAGGATTTTAAAAATCACTTCCAAACACTATGATTCATTTTACTCAAATTCACGGTGAGATTCAACAGAGACAAAAAACATGCCTGAACCTAAAATTTCATAGAATATATACTAGAAAATGCATAGGCTGTTTTCATAAAACTAAATAACAATACGTCTTGTTGATCCAGATGCATAAAAATTTACACATTGAACACATATCACATCCTATGACTTATGTGACGTCAAAAGCTACATCCGGACATCCCAAAAAATACCCATCAAACGATGAGTTTTACTACAGCATGATGGTAGTATTTATTCAAGATAAGCTTAGCCAAAAAAAGGAAAGGGAGAAATAGAGAAACTAGATTATCCTATTAAACTACTCAATCACCAAGCCCTTCATTTTCCTGTCTCGTCTCACGCTCCGTGGTACCAAGTCGGTGTCAGTGTCGTACACTTGGACCATCTTCTCACACCCGTGTTTGAAAAGCTGACATGCCAGATTCGATCTATACTCGACTGGGTCAAATTTCCATGAGCAAAAATCAGTTTTCCCATTTATGATATACTCTGAAAACCTTAGGACGTATAATCCGCAATCTTGGCTGAAAACAATAAAATGAAATAGTTGTAATGCAAAATCAAAGTTAATATATTTCACATCATACTCGTATAACAATCATATATTCAAATGTTCCATAAATGAAAAACTTCATCCATACCCGTTTTCGTCTTGAGGAATACCAGTCACAATATTAATGTCGAGTGGTTTAACTAGTCCGATGCAGTTTGCGGGGCGGCTTGTCAAGCATTAATCTTCAACATTAGGCATGGGAGTACGTACGAGAATGCCTCAATATCACTAGACACAATTCTGTCCCTAACGGTCATGCGACCGAGGTTATAGACGTTCAGACACCTTTGCTTGAGGTCAAACACTACCAAAATCCAGTGTGCTTTCTTCTCCATCATAATGGGGATGATAACGTTATCCACTTCGGACCAACATATATTATAATGCATGTACTCCCCCTTGACATACTCGACCAAAGATCTGGAATTGGAAATGGCATTTATGTCCTTACTGCATGATTTGTAGGCAACTCGTACCATTGACCCAAAGAATGAATCAGTCGTTGTACCATTGAATCGGATCACTTTGCTGAACTTAACCATCTTTCTGAAGTAGTAGAAACATACATTTAGGTGCTGCAGAGTGTTTTGGCATTAGATAACGATATGGGGTACAAGGCTACATATTTTCGTAGAGCTTGTATCAATTACAAGGTGTAAACATTACCGTATCACTCAGGTAGACGTTAGGTTGCCATAATTCATGCCACCAAGTCTTCCTATCGACAACGTAGGGACCAAATTGGAAAGGTGGGTTTATTATGTCTTTGGATGGTGGGAACTTGAATTTGCTGATGGGATATTAAAAAAGAAGTAAGTTATGAAATGTACTAAATATCAATGACTGTTATATTTGACAATGTACCATGAACCGACTTACATATGATCGGGCTTGTACCCATTTCGAAACCAGCTGTCAAAAGCTTCAACGTCGGATGGTGCCAACCCTTCCTTGAAAGCATACATACGATAGTTGGTGTTAATATTTGTCCCTGCAATCGAAAAACATGATTGATCATAATCAATTCATTTATATATTCTAATAATATTATGATCAATTCATAGCTCAAGTTTGAATTCTTCTGCACAATGTCACCTGGTGTGTTGATCTGCATATATAAAAAAAATGAAATAAATCAGTTGAGTTTGACGCAAATTGATTAAGACTGGTTCTCAACGTCGTGTACAACACAATATAGTAATACAAGGACATTACCATGCCAACTGTATTGTACGTTGAATTAATTGAAACATCTTTATCCTTTCGAATAGGTGTCGATTCATTATCATGATCCCCATCTCCACATTCAATGACAACAACGTCTTGAGCAGCTTGTCTTCCGATCTGAAAGAAGGAATTCAAAAATATGTTATGTGGGTACTACATTTATACTTGAATCGAAGTTAACAAATTACGTTATGAACAATGATAAATAATATTGAGAATAGGACAAATGTGTTAGACAACAACTTACCATCGGTGGATTCTGATTGGCTGGGATACAACATACCACTGATTTCAATTTGTTGCCTGTGTTGTTAGGTGTTGTAAACTCATCACGGAAAAGGTTATTGGAAGTATCAGCTAGTAGTGAAGCAACCTTCCTGGACATATCCGCATAACTCTTGATTTGTGCATCCGTCTACATTACATGATACACGTCATGTGCCATTTTATTAAAGATAAAATTTATATGTTATCGAGTTTCAGCACATAATAATGATAATTTACCTGTAACGTACTCATGTATTTCATAGATTGAACACTGCTTACAATTTGGTCTACTTGCAGAAGATCCTCTTCAGAGAAATGTATGTCATCCTGATTTACTGTTGCAAAAGCAATTGATTTCGAAGCGCTGCCACCCCCGGGAGCGTCTTCAGGGTTCCCCCAAAGTGCAGCGTCATCGTTGATCACTAACATTTCAACCAGGAGATTAACGTGGGCATCAACCCCAACCTGCAAAAATAAAACAATAAATCTCAGAAAGAAAAAAAAAACATATTGCACAAAATGATATTTTTTGTGATGTGAAACATAAACACGACCTCATTCTGTTGAGCATTTGGCGCCATTGTTCATAAATTAGTAGGGCTGTTTTCGTGACCATGATTGCCAAAACTATTTTTCGTCCTCATCTCATCCACCAAACATTTGTACTTAGATTCCACATATCTTTCAAGACGTTGAATGTTAGACTTCATTTCATTTTGTCCCACCATTATTTGACTCTGTTTATCTTGAATGCTCAGAACATGATAGTGCAGTTCCTCTAGCGTCTTGAGGATGTGAAGCTGTAAGTAAGATAGAGATACTAATGATTATGTTTGAAATATATAAACACGATAAGGGGAACTTGTGAACTAAAATAAATATATTTCTAATCGTCGTATGTTTTATAATATTTTTAACCAATTGAACAGAGTAAGTTGTTGACCTGTTGCTCATATGATTTGTCAGGTATGGTGCGTTTGGGACAAGGGACAAAATCCCCCTTCGATGTGCTAGGTTTGACTTTTCCTTTTTGATTATGAGAAATGGGCTTGACAATGTCTGGGATATGGCGGCTATTGTCAATGAGATTACATTCATGTTCCCTGATGGGTAGCCCAGCGAAATATCCTGCGCGCAACTCCGCTTCGCTAGGATAGGTATCAATAATATTGACCTGATAACGTAAGATCAAGGAGTAAAAAAGAGGACAGGATAATAAAATCAACTTCGATAAAAAGTCAAAATAATCATGGGTCAGGTAATTATGAAGATGTCTGGAATTTTCATATTTATGCTCTGCATTCATACCTCATCAAGATCGTACAGGATCTTGTCCAAATCTGCAGCAGAAATACGAGAATCGTCCGTTGACCAGTTTAAAACTCGAGGGAAAGTACGAGAAACTATAGTACACACTTGACCGGATAACAATGGAATGGACTCATATATCCATAACTGGAAAGCGAGTGGGAATCCATATAGTCTATATGAAATTATAGACTTTGGATGACATAAATTCTGTTTGGGCTTCTCGAGGGCAATCTTCATGTGGCAGTGTGTGTTTTGGTATAGCTCCTTGCCCCATGGGAATGTGTCCATTTGCGTAGAGTCCACGATTCGCATTAATGCTTCATTTACAACGGTGGGCTGTGGGGTTGTGTACAGGAAGGACGTCAACAAGTACAATATTCCCAACTTCACAACGTCCTCGTCTGGCGTGTTCTGTGGATGGTTTAGGAAGGTGTGTTCCACATCCTTTCTGTAGACACTCTTCAGGTCGCTGAAGTAAACCCTTTTCAGTCTGCATTCGCCAATTTTAAACATACTGATGTTGTCTTCTCCGGCGCATCTCAACCCGGTCACCATACAGAATTCTTGAATTGAAAATCTAAGGAGATTCCCGGCAACCTTGAACCACATTTCTGTTTCGTTGGATTGCTTCACCTCCATCAAAAGCATTTTGTGTATTGTTTGATGTTGAATTCGAATATAGTTCATCCGGAGGAAGTGTCCAAAACACGTTCTTGAAAAATTTGCCTCTGTGCATCAGTTAGATTGTCTTTTATATCTGAAATTACATCATCCTTGAAGAATACATTAATGCTAGCACCTACTCTGTTTGCTTCTTCTACGAAGTATATAGAATCCTGTATGATTGATAAAAAACAAAACAAAAGATTGTGATGTTAGTTTATT